>JAXBDA010006595.1:0-20264 GCA_036023075.1 Gaultheria prostrata
TCAATCAGGAAATGAAAGTCCCTCACCCTAGCAAAGTGAGGGAGCCCTCATTGGATCCTTGTTGTATATATATATATATATATATATATATAGATATATGAAATCCAATCGACGACATCTATCAAACAAGACCAATATTGAATATGTAATTATGTATATCCAAAATATTTTTTTGGGCAAAAAAAAAGCCTATACCCAAAAAAAAATATTTTGGATATACATAATTACATATTCAATATTGGTCTTGTTTGATAGATGTCATCGATTAGATTTCAAATATATATCCAAAATATTTTTTTGGGTATAGGCTTTTTTTTTGCTCAAAAAAAAGCCTATACCCCAAAAAAAAATTTGGATATACATAATTACATATTCAATATTGGTCTTGTTTGATAGATGTCGTCGATTAGATTTCAATATATATATATATATATATTTCAAGACAGAGTTAATTAGACATCCTATATAAAAATATCATTATGAATCCATCCTATGAGATTTGAATACTTATGATTCCACCCTGAAATTCAAATAAATACCAAAACACCCTTTCTCTCTCCTAATCTTCCTAATATTTTTCTCCTGATTTTCCTAATATTTCTCTATCCTAATTTCCTAATATTTCTCTCTCCTAGTCTTTCCTAATTTAAATCAATCTCTCTCTCCTATCTTAAAATCTTAATACTTATAATTCTCTCTCTTGATCTTCTCACACCTAAAATCTTTAAAAAAAAAAAAAAATTCCTTATGACAACAAACATAAAACATGATAAATTAATTGATTTTCATAGACTAAGCGAAAAACATGATTAACAAATGATGACAATAATGTTCATGATTTACTGATTAACCATGCTCATGGTGAGTTTACACTGGGAACATGATGACTTATTGATTAACCATGTTTACTGCTCTAATGTTCATGCATAGAACATGGATTATTTATTAACTATGTACCAATTTAAGTATAAGATATCATGGTAAAATGGTGATCTTAAAATGGTGACTTTGTCAAATCTTCGAAGTGATAAACCAATAAACCATATTTTATTGTATCAAATCATCCAATATGAAAAATTAACAAACTATGTTTACATGTTTATTTCATATAGTAAACACGGTTTATTGATTTACCACTTTTACTGTATCGAAGAAACGAAGAAAAACACCAATCTTGAATCGAAAAAAGTACCATGGGATCAAGAAAAACAACACCGCCATTAATTTCACAAACCCACAAATCTTTGAATACAAATCTGTAACTCAACAAAATCAAGAAAGAAAAATACAAATTGCTCAAACCTGAAAAACAAAAAAGAATGAAACATGGGTCTTCAAGAATGATTTTGTGGTATCAATACCGGTACGAACGACGGTGGAGATTGGCGATGATGAACGGCTATGGAGCCAGAAGTCAAATGTGAAAGTCGGTGGTCAAGCAATGAACGCCGGAGGTGATGGTGGTCAGAGATGGTCGACAATGGTTGCCAGAGGTCTCGGTGCTCATCCCATGGTGAGAACATCGCTAATGATTTTATGGAAACTAATGATCCTCCTTTGTTTTCAAAAACGGATTTGTAGGTTATGGGAAGATTGGAAGGAGCAGATTTGTTTTATTCCCCTTTGGACGATTATCTTGGAAGGTATAAGATGAAAACAATAACTAATCCCATTAATCATGGGAATTGGAAACGTGTATATAGGAAATGATATAGACGGCTATCTCCTGATTTTGTGGAGAAATGTACAACGTAACAACTGTATATATGTAATGACATAAATAAGGAAAATCTATAAATGGTATCAATATAATTTACTAAATGGTGTTTAAGGAGAGTTAATAAGGGCACAATGATCCAATTACCCATTTACAGGATGGAATCATAACTATTCAAATCTCACAGGATGAAATCCTAAGAATAATTTTGATACAGGATGAGGAATTAAAATTCTCTATTTTTAACATTGGATAATAAAAATAAAAGTTACAAACATTTTAATGCGTAAAAATTAAAAAAAATGAGAGAAAAGTGGGAGTGGGTAGAGGAGAGAGAAAAATTCAGTTAGAGAAAAAGTGAAGGGGAGATGGGCATGGGGAGAGAGGGAGTAGCTTTATGATTTTAAAATTGCAAGTGGGTCCCCTTAACTTGAGCCTTTAGGGCTCTAGTTAGCATAATCGATAAAATAAACCAGAGAATACTAAAAACAGAGCACGATTTTCATGGAAAACAGAGCAGTGAGCTGGACTCACAAAAGTCAGCCGCCCGGCCATATAACATAGCTGCCCGGCTGTATCAATTGGTCGCCTGGCCAACTTGCTTCAATTTTTGAATTTTTTTTATTTTGATCAGAGGGGGGAATAACATACTGTTTCTAGGAATTTTTCTTCATAAAACATTGCTTTTGGATTGTGAAAACATTCAGGCAATGATTTTCATGAAAAATATCCCTCCGGATGGGGTCGTACTGTGCGATAACAGAGAATATCGCTCGATACGGCCCGTGGGGTTTGGTTTTGTTTAAAACAATGATAACCGAACCCAACGATCACCCCGAGATAGGATGAGCGCCCTCAGAATACCGTGGT
Organism: Gaultheria prostrata; assembly: GCA_036023075.1. NCBI lineage: Eukaryota > Viridiplantae > Streptophyta > Magnoliopsida > Ericales > Ericaceae > Gaultheria > Gaultheria prostrata. The sequence continues at coordinate 2,588 of JAXBDA010006595.1, forward strand.
GAAACACACGGCTAAAGGTTTTACGTTTATACATCTGGAATAATCAAAACGAGCTTCGAAAACTTTCGGTTTCGGTTGTAAACTTTCGGGTGAGACGTGAGGTGTTATTTCTTTCAAGACTTAAGTCTTTCGAGAGGTAAGAGAGAGAGATGGATGAAGTTTAACGGGTGGTTTGGCAGCGGTGGAGGTTTAGACAAAGGTGGCTCACGGTGAAGCTCAAAGGTGGGGGTTATGGTATACGGATGTCTTTGATGATGGAAAACGATGCCCGGCCATGGAGGGGAAGGACGATATATACAGATGGAGAGGAAGGCTAGAGGATCACGCAATAGATATGGCGAATGATGAGATTCGCCTGAACGTTCGAATATATTTGCCTGCGAAAAATCTTCTGAACCCAAATTTTCAGATTAGACGTTAAAACATGGCCGCCCGGCTAACTAGGTTAGCCACCCGGCTATGTTTGGGTTTTTCTTCAGAAAATTGTGAACCGCTCGGCCAAGCACCTGAACCGCCCAGCCAATTTTGTTTTATTTATTATTTTTTTATTTCTTTAAGCTCCGTTCGATCGTTCCGAGGTATCTTACGCGTTCCTTTTCATCATGGGAGATACACATGGATAAAAAAATTGGGGTGTCTACACTTTGCTCTAACAGACTTGAGCTCCACAGTACACCATAAAAAAGACCTCATGAAAGTCTCAATTTCTTTTCAGACCCTCTGAGGAAGAATGAACAAGGAGCACCAGTAAATCTGGATATTAAACAAGACATAATGGATTAATTGAGCTCTCCCTCCCAAAGATAGCTGCCTATTAGACTAGCTCATAATCCTTTGCTAAGTCCATTCCGTGAGAATAAACACAGTCTTCATACCCAAATCTAGAAGAAATCAAGGGAACCCCAAAGTACACCCTCCGAGATTGGAAGAACCTAAAGGAAAGACCCCTTGACAGATGCAGGAAATCCCAAAAAGAAAATCTAATTTTTGAAGGTTAGGCTTATGTCCAGAGAACAAGTAGAACTCTTCCAAAGCAAGTTTAAAAACAGACAGAGAACCACAATCAACCCCAGTAAGAATAAACAAATCATCTACAAAGGCTTGATGTGCAAAAGAAAGAGCACTAAACTTAGGGCGACAAAATGGCATAAAAACCTTCCATGACAAAGATGAGCAATTAAGGGGATATGGGGTCACCTTGCATCAAGCCCCTTTCCCCTTTGAAGGCTCTCCATTGATTACCACAGAAAATATAGTTGTGGAGACACAAATTTTAACCCATCTAATTAAAATTTGAGGATAGGCCATGGCATGCTCAACATCAAACAAAAAGTCCCAGTCAACCGAGTCGTTAGGCTTCATCAGGTTTATTTTAATAGCACATCTAACAAGCACAGTATTTATATGATACCAACAAACCAGTTCTTACATAATGAGGATGTTATCAGAGATAACCCTACACTTCACAAAGGCTTCCTGAGATTGATCAATAAGAAAAGGAATGATGGGTTGCAATGTGAGAGCTAAGATCTTAGAAATGCACTTATAAACCACTTTGCAATAAGCAACGGGCCTATAGACCTTCATGGTAAAGGGCAGCTAACTTAGGAACAAGAGTTAGAGCAGTAGAATTCAATCCCTTAGCCAAACATCGATGAGAAGTACTAAACAGCTGCAACAATATCTTTACCAATAACATCCTAGTTTTTATGGGAAAAACAGGCACTAAATGCATCAGAGCCAGGTGCTTTGTCACCCCCAATGGAAAACATGGCTTTTCTAATTTCATTTGCAGACACTGCTTGAATCAAACCAACCTTCATATGTTCAGGAACCCTTGATGAGACTAAGGAATCCATGATACCAGCTGTAGCCTTTTTCAAAACAAACTTCTCACCCAACAACTTCTTATAAGATCCTAAAATTTCTGCTTCAACAGCTATTGGATCATCTAATCTAGTGACATGCTCATCACAAATGGACAGTGTCTTACCCCTAGCAGTATGGCTTTTAACCTTTTTATGAAAGAGCTTGGAATTCTGATCACCCAGGGTCAAGCGCCTGACCCTAGATTTCTGCCTATAAAACTTTTCCTCTACAACAATTAAGTATACCTGAGAAGAGAAGCTTTCACAAGATCTTGTACAGTAGGATTAAAAGGCAGAGAGAAACACTACTTGAATCAAACCAGCTTTCATATGTTTAGAACCGTTGTCAAGGCATCTCTAGTAAAAGAACTATAAGGCAAACTGGGGTTAGAAATTTTAAAGTTAGTATAAAAATATTGTTGTTTCAGTAGCCAATAGTGTTGCTAAGTCTAAGTTACTAGTTACAACACATTTTGTCACAAAAAAGAAAAAAAAGAAAAAATGGGATCCACTTTTTACATTTTTGTGTTGTATAATACAACATTTTTAACTAAAGGACTGGAGATGCCTTTAGTGAACTAGTTACTTAAGAGCGTGAAAAGTGTGTTAATAGTGCTATTAATGTGTTGAAGTGTAAAAAAATTTATCCCAATGGAAATAAATATGTATAAAATATACTCGATCTATCGTCAAATTTTAGTCACATTTCGAGAATTTAACATTTTAATAAAATCACTCTTTTTTAAAAAAATACAATCATTATTCTTTATAATATGTGGATTTTCAAACGACCCTCTTAGTTTTCCATTTGCTAAAATCTAACATTTGACAAAATCAAGTGTTAGTTTTAGCAAATGTTAGATTTTAGCAAATGAAAAACTTTAAGTGGTGCTAAAATTTATATGGATGATTTTATTTTATATCTCTCTAACTCCAAAAAGTGATTTGATATTTATCCTTCGGTGAATTTATTGCTATGGATAAAATTCTACTAGTATTAAAAATTCTTTCACAGCACAGCACACGACACGATGCGATACCATCCCAAATTCCCAATTCTTATTTCCACCATCGATCCTCTTCCCACCGCAATAGACTATTCCAACTGCTGTTCCACCTTGTATTAGGGGACATCCCATCTGCCTTCCCGTCGTGGTACAGACCCTCTATCATGGGACACGCCACACAAATGAACCCGTCTACCGGTACTGAACCATTTGCATTAATGGTGCACAGATCGGATCGTCGGGCAAACTTTCCGGTTCCACACAAAATATTCTTACCGTTTATTGATTTTAAAATATTTTTTCGAGTAATGTTACCGATGGAGTACAGACGGGCCGCGGGACCCGTAATTGTGGACTTGTAATCTGAATGAAAAATGGGTACCTCGAATCAACTAGTTGCAGATATTTTTTGGGCCGATTTCATGTGGGGTCACCTGAAAAAATATTTTAAATTTTTTGAACGATTCGAGTAATCTGTGGAGGACCCGTAAGTGAACCCCGCGGCCCGTCTGTACTCTATCGGTACCATTCTCGTCGGTTCCCTTAGGGTTTCCCAACTACTACAAAATTGGAGCGAACAAAAGAACGACAAAATTAGTGTTTTTTCATGCACTGACATCGGTGCCCATAGCAGCTCTCAGTACAGTACACGCGAAAGAAATGCAAATTCTGCTCTAGATTTGCAAATCACAACTGTTTAAGTGTTTATGAAACTGTTCCCCCCCCAGTACACCCTGTTCACAAAGATCCATAAGTTTTAGAGAAATTTTTCAGTGCTGGGTGGATATTGCCCACGTGGTACCTGTTTGGCAATCTTAGTCATCCAAAGTGCGATCCGACGGTCCGGAAGGGGAGAGAGAGTGGTCGGGTGAGAGGAATGATAGAGAATCAATCTGGGCATGAACACGTGGTACCATGGGGTAGCCAAATTTTTTTCTAACTTTAAGGTTGTTTCAAAAGGTTGCGTGAGTAAATGAAACCCAATAATTGATTGCAATGTCAAAAGAGCAGATCACATTACAATCCCTGTTGTCTGCATTCCTTGTGGATACTACGCCTACTTGGATGGGAGAATCGTATCACTTGTTGATTTGGTCTTTTTTTTTTATGGTCTATTTACTGTATAATACTAGCACGTACCCGTGCCTAGTTAGAGCCACGACAACGCATCATAATTTATTCAAGGCATTATGAGTCATTAAAAGTTTGCTAGGAGTCGGCTTGAAATAATATGTTATTGTCTTTTCATGAAGGATAACAAAAAATTAATACATCAAAATCTACCCATCCAACTATTACCGTGGCTCCTTGCAGCCATATTTAGATGTATCAAAGTCATTTAATCTTGCGAACTCTATCAATGCCTAGCTAACTTTAGCATATTTTCAATGAATTAATGTTTTGATGCTATCAATGCATCTGTTGAAGGTTTAATACATTACCAATTTTAATATACAATCAATTTCAGCTCCTTTGGACAGTGAAAAAGAGGTAAAAAAAAAAAAAAGGGAGTCATTTCTCACTAAATCTCGCTACTTTTTGTGAGATTGGGTGAGAAAGGGGAATAATTAATCAAAATATTTTATTTTTTGTATTTTTCTCTCCATTTTTTTTCTCACTAAATCACTCAATCAAAATGAGCAATTTGTCTAAAAATCAGGACTTGTGTGGTGCCACTTCGAAAACCCAAGTCCGAATAGCACGCTTTCGTGGTGGATTATGTATGGAAATTGGGTTGTATGGAAAAAATTATGGTAGCCAATAGAATTGAGAAAGTGTTTGGTCTATGAAAAGAAAACATGAAAATGCATATGAAAGTGCATCTAACGGATGAGATTCACTCGGTATACTGTGCATCTCACCCGTTGGATGCACTCTCATTTGCATTTTCATGTTTTCATTTTATGGACTGTCCCGTGTCTCACTCCGGATCCGCTGTCCCCCTTTGCTGTCCCTTTTTTGTGTCCTACCCCTCCACAGCTGCCACGTGACACACTAAAAAACCCCTTAGTCTTTTATATCATTTCTCCGTTAAAACCCATTCTCCATTAGAACGACCGTAGTGTTCGAGTAAGGCTCTCTTCTGCTGAATCGCCATATCATTTTTTGATTCTGGTACACTCAGTAATCCAATTTGAACAAAATACTCAATCTAAACTAACGAAGAAAAAATTTCTAGCATTCAAAACATGGAACAGAACAATCCAATTGAACAAGCAGTGAATTATCAAAAGGGTTGAGTGGCGTACTGGAAGATAAGACGATAACCAGACGGCCTCGCCGATTGGTGGTTCTTGAGGGAAAAGCTACGAGCAAGAGATTGAGGTTGGAAGTGGTGGTGAGGCAGAGAGGGGAGAGCATTGGAGGTTGAGGAGACTATGAAACTGCCATTGGTAGAGCTCGAATTTTGGAACCATTAAAGAAAATGGATTCTAACGGAGAAAGGATTTAACAGACTAAACGGGGGGTAGGACAGGATAGGATGGGACACCAAGGGACAGCGGATCCGGAGTGCCCATGTCTCAATAGAATTTGCTTCTGGACCCACCGTCATTCGTAACTGACGGAAAATCCCGTTGAAAACAGCTGCGAAATGAAACCTGCCTTCATTTTTAAAAGGTATCTCCCAAATTCTCTCTCTCTCTCTCTAAACCTCGTCGATCTCGTTTAGGTCTTCGTAAATTCAATCCGCATGATCTGCTCCAAATAAGAGTAGAATTTGGAAGCCTCTCTCACATCATCTCTCTCTCTCTACATGGATCCGCCTGCTTCGTGGGACTCGCTTCGTAAACAGGTAACGCTGCCATTCCGAAGCGTCATACGTACTACCAAACGTCTGTATATCTATTCTCCTCGTGCAAGAGTCTCATGAGATCAAATTTTTTGCATTTTCTAAATTTGGTTAATGTTTTGTAGCGGCCTGAATATTTTTCCTTGATGCATTTTTAAACGATGATATGTACTGATTACCGAGTTTTAAATATGGAAAAGAAATCATGAAAATTTGGTTCTTAAGTTGTGTTTGATATTGCGAATTTGAATTACATCTGCTACGAAATGCATCGTCGCTAATCTAATTGAAGTGTTCGTATACAGAATGGGATAGTGGTAAGAGGGTCAGATTTAATATTTCCTTTGACGAAAAGGGTCAGATTTCCTCAATAGCCTGTTTCGAATGGTTATAAGAATGGTATAGCGATGATGATTTAGTTACTGGTGGTAGAGTGATAGTCATTGTGGTGTTATAATCGAAGGGAAGAGAAAATACCCGTATTATTCTACATGGGATTGGCCTGGGTGGTTTGCGAACTGAGTCAATTGACAGATTGAATTTGTCCTTGACTACTCTCCTCTCTTTTCATTTAAAAATCCAAGTGACAATCGCTCTATCTTTTAGCTTCCGAATTCCCACATCATTTTTGAAATAAAAGGAAACAGGAAATGTTCATGTCATTCGACATGGTGGTAGAGTGATAGTCATGTTGCATTGCTTTTCAATTTATGTGGTGGAGCGATGCTACTCTTCATGGAAACCCTCTTGATCAATGACATGAGTTGACTCTTTGTTTTCGTCTTCAAACGTATCGACAGCCAATCTTTCTTTTCTCATCAAAATTGTCATTGCCATATCTTGAATACTGGTTTTTTCTATTTCCTTTTCTTTTGTGAAAAAGATAGTTTTTCTATTTGTCATTAACCTAAATGTAGTAAAAAGAGTTAATCTTAGTTATTTCTCAAATTATATGGGCTTAGGCAAGGACGCTTGAAGCACAGTTGGATGATCAGATGCATCTATATCGTAAGTTAGTTTCAACCAAACTCGATGGCAGTACAGACAAAGATCTTGAATCAGGGGTAGATCAACTACTCCGGCAACTTAAACAAGTAATTTCACATATGCAAGCATGGGTGTCATCTGGAGGTTCCGAAATTGTTTCTCATACGTTAACTCGCCATCAAGAAATTCTTCAAGATCTTACTCAGGTAATTGCTTGTTACAGTCGAAGAAACATGGCCTTAGTCATATCAAATAATGTAACTTTTATTGACAAGAACTCATAATTTCTAGCATACCTATACAGTATGTGCATCTGCGCTTGTGCATTTATGGCTAAGTACGAAAGCAATCATAGATGGAGGCGCCGACCGGTAAAATTTCAGTAACACCTCACAATCTAGAAGTTCAACCTATACGTTTATCAATCAATTAGGTTGTTGGTTTCATTAAAAGCTTACTAAAATTTGTATCGTGAGTCAATTTCCTACGCGTATGTTGGGCAACCTGTTGGTTAGTTAATATCTTGCTGACAGTTAGAAGGAGGAAATTGAGGCATATTTAGGCGACTATTGTTGTGATTTCGAATACCCCAATAGCCATTCCCTCCCCCCCAATAGCCAGTCCCTCCCCACAGCCAGTTATAGATGGTATATAAAGGTGACTATTCTGAAGAGTACAAATGGTTTTGGTAGCTACAATCTGGTTTCCAATCCTTGTAATTAAAGAGAGCAAAGGAATTCCTTTGGAAGGAGGCACAAAGACCCAAAACGAAACCACAGCTTTTGTAATCCCAAGACCACTCAAAATCATTTCATGAGGGGCAAAGACCATTCATTTGGAATATCGATGGTCTTATAAGAAAAAGATTTGCAGAAGAACAAAAGAATTAGAAGTCGATACCCTTTTGTATAAATTAAAACACTGGACAGAGAGATATTCTCAGCAATTACTAATTACTAATATATAACAAGCTCACGTGGATTTCTAAATAAATGAGAATCCCCCCTAAGATAGGAATTGAAATAGATGACGCCATTGTAGCAATCGAACTACGAAGAGCTTTAGATCGTCGGTACAAATGTGGAAACAAATAAGCAAAATGAATCTCTCACCTCCAAACATCTTGCTGAAAAACATATTACCCCCTTTCCCTCAACATTACGAGTAATTTTAGAGAAATACAACGAGCCTTGAGAATTTGATATCCACGGGGAGCAGTAATTCCCTCCATCTGCTGCACGACGGTCGCAATTTTTCATGTAGCATCTGATTGCTCTCATGTTGGTGCATGGATAAGGAGTTGCTTTCCTGTGGGAACCTCTGTAACCACTTTGCAAGCACTGCAACATTCTTTTTGACAATGTGTTCCAACTCCCAAACCAAGACCGCTCAGATGCTCCGTAACCTAGAGAAATGGTGCTTGACAAATATCCGAGCACAGGCTATCATTCAAATTGATCATTTGAGGTAGCAGTCTAGCCATTTAAATTGTTTTTACTGTTGTATATATAATTATGAATAATGGGTACCGACTGGGATTAATAATTATCACACTTGACAATAGAAAAATGTCTCCGCTACTTTTGAAATGGATTTTTCATGATGAAGTTCTGTGTTATACTTCTCAGTTTTGACCTTAAGGCATGCACCCCTGTGAAACAACATGCATGATCATCTCAAGCATATACCAATGCCGATTGGCCAAGAAGATTATGCATTCTGGTGCTTATGCTGTTCCTAACGTGATTTATTTGCAGGAATTTAATCGTCTCCGATCTAGCCTTCGAGCTAAGAAAGAGCACGCTTCACTGCTTGAGGATTTCAGTTATTTTGATAGGACAAGATTAGATGTGGAAGACGGTGGTGGATCTGGTGAACAGGCTCTCCTTAAGGAGCACGCATCCATCAGCAGAAGTACAGGGCAGGTACCTGGAAGAAAGTTTTATTTGTTTTTGAATGCTTGCTAAATTCTGGTTCCTTTTTAGTTGTTTATATGTGTGGATGTCTTGAACTTATGAACCGAATTCAGAATAAAATGTTAATATTTCAACGCATGGGTGTTTTAGCCATTTGGATTCGTACTTGCAGAAGTAACAAATATAGGATTACGCTTTATTGTATCCAGCTTAGCCATTTGGCTTAGCAATTTTTCTCCTTTCTTCCCCATTATGGTACAGCTGGAGATACCACTTAAGGTATCAATTTATGAACATATTATTTGTAGAATTTCATGAGCTGTTTAGTAGAATGATCACATCAAAGTTTGGTTATCATTGATTGGAACCCTATTTTCTTGAAATTCCTTGGGAACTGAATTTCTAATCCTAACTCAAAGCTGTGTTGATTATTATTACTAGTTAGTTTTTAATGGATTTTTCTGGTAAAATTGAACAAAGATGATGAAAAGGTCAATGAGAAACGAATCAAATGAGGAAGCCTTACACCTGTTTATGTTTCTTTTTGTGTATTTCATTATCGATTTCTAAGTTACTTCAGAAATATTACGACTAGAAAGGATTGAAGTGTGGGTGCAAAACTTCTCAGAATTGGACTATGGCAATGAACAATATGATGAAACAACTAAAAAGGATTATGGTGTCGCTTTCCTAAATACAGTATTTTCCTGCGCCAGAAGTTGTTGAAAATAGGATCGGAAGAACAAGGTGACTTATTGTGCTTATGATATTACTATAAGAAACCGCCTCATGGGATCCTCCTGCTGGCGCAAACATGCAAAGTGCCAAGTGTGCCTCAACAAGCTCTACAAACCTGTAACCTTGTCCCAATCGAATAGAGTTGTTCATCTTATTGAGAATTTGGCAAGGCTTCCATGGTGTGCTGAAAAAGATCTTCGGGCTTGCTGAAATTTTGGCAGAACTTCGTGTTTTACAAAAAAGGGACCATCCGGATTGTTGAATTTATGCTAAAAGGGTAAAAATCTACACAGGAAAGAAAGAGACAGTTCTCTTTTTTACATTTGAGCTCCTTGACAGTACTCTTACTAAGAAAGAAGCCCCATTTTCCCCCTTTTGGGTTGTTGCTTGGGGACCCAAAGAAGTATGAAAAGAACTCTCTCTCTCTTTCTGTGTGTGTGTGTGTGTGTGTGTGTGAGAGAGAGAGAGAGAGAGAGAGAGAGAGAGAGAGAGGCTACGAGGAGCTGGCATTCATAGTAGATATTGTAAATGCTATATTGTTTTCATCTCACCAAGCTAGGCGGGCCCAATGTTCAAAGTGCATATTATGAACATTATACTTTTTTAGGTTTTGCTACGTGAGACACCATCACCTATGTTACATGACACCCAACACGGGGGTGGGATATGAGTAGGACAAACCCAAGAAAATCTGGACGCGGCTCTACAGCTTTGTCTGAAAACCTAAGAAAGAAATGAAAATATCTCTTCAAAGAAAAACTAGAATCTAACTTAAGAGCTGAAGAGTTGTAATCCTAGCGTCGTCAGAGTTGAGGAAGAGAGTCAGAATGTAAGCCTTCAAAGTTTTTTTTTGTTGATCGGCAACAAAAGTTTTAGTGAAAAAACTTGACGAAGGTTATATCGAGTGAGAGAAACAAGATCCAACCAAAAGTTGGAGCACCCAAAGGGCAAAGCCCGTCACCCCATGGGCCTCAAAGCCCTGATAAAACATTGAAAATTACACTCGATGGCCTACAAAGCCCTGATATACAACAAAGCACAAAAAAACCTAGCCCAAACAAGCGGGCTAGGCCCAACCCCTAGAAAACCCTTAACCTAACCCTAAGCCAAGTGCAAAACATCCTCTGCCACCACCGCCAAAGTTTCTTACAGCCACCAACACCACCTGACGGACACCACCACCTCAGACCTATCTCACCACTAGTGGTACACCCATGAAATGGTGGAGCCGACGACAACCAGCCCAAAACTATTTCGGAAGGTCCACAAGCCGTTAAGCAAAGACTACGGCACCCAATTGCAACCGTAACGGGAGACCAAGACGATCATCACTCCCACCGCACAAAACCTTGCTGTTAAGCGAAAACCATAACTCCCAACAGAGAAACAGCCGAAGATGCACTTGGAAGGAGAGATTGAGCAACCATGGCAGAGATGAAACGAAAGCCCCACCACAGCCTAAGATCAGGGAGTCGAAAAAAAGATGGGGTCCATAGGGAGAAGGAGAAGACAAGAAGAAGAGAGACCTCACTAGAAACCCGCTAGGGATGCCACCCTCGTCATCGACCGAGAGTCCCAAACAGGGTCACTCATCAAATGGTAGAGAGACCCCAGAAACCCCGGAAGTGAGAGCCATGACGCCAATGAAGACCACCGCTCTGAAGCTGCTGTCCAACGCCACTTGCTGCCGATCGATTTTTGTATAGGGAGAACTAGAGAAGATCATAAAACGGAGAGGTGGGAGGTAAAGGGATGGAGAGATAGAAAGGGGGAAAGGAGAGGAGAGGAGGGAGGGAGGAGCGCGCCTCCCCCACCCAGAAAAACAGCAGTGGTGGCGTAGAGAGAGAGAGAGAGAGAGAGAGAGTTTGGTCCCTTGTAAGCCTTCATAGTTGAAGAGTCGGAATTGCAGTTATACGATTGCAGATATGTGCAAGAGGATCTGATCCATCTTCCATCCTTCATAATAGTTGCAGATCAGAGAGAGACTACCTGTCTTTTCCTCTTCTGATATGTATGTGGTGTCCCCTAACCGTCAAGATTTTTGTTCTGCAGGCCATGGCCTGTTATGTTGTGTATGGGGTCTACAGGTTTTCTGACTGTTTGTGTCTTATAGGCTGAAGAGTTTCAAGCTGTAATAACCTGTTTGGTCCACCAATATTGTACAAAAATTATCGGGTTAGCATTTTACTCATGTTCATGTGAAAAAAGATATACTGATTAATCAATCTGTTGCTGAACCCTTATCCAACTTTAGATCCATACTGGCAAATCCTTCATTTGCAAGTTGGAAATGTCTGATCCCTAGATCCACTCCTGCACCTGACACTCACACCAATATAGGCCGTATCCATGTAACATGGACGATGACCAAGCTGTGGAGCCAGTAGTATCAGAAATATATCATATGTATGTTTTAGATTTATTTAATAATTATTCCTTGTTACGTGCTATGCCACACGGGGGACTGTCTGACCATGCTAAACGGAGCCAGCATTTAACATAAGGCAGACCATGTTTTGATGCTCCCATTCCACGTACCCGAATAGTCCTCTGGTAATTCATTTCTGTGACTGGGGTTACATGTAGATTAGTCTGTGCATTTGAAAAGGAATAATCACTATTAATTCTGTACTCAGGGAGTAATTAGTCACTATTAACTGCTTCTTGTTCGGCTTCCTTTTGTCCTCTTCTTCTTCGATGAACCAGACCTCCACAAACTGTATCCAGATTTCTGTGGCCGGATCCTGTATCCCACATCCATACACATGTCGTGTGGTGTCGACACGGGTACTCTACCAAAAGTGGCAAGTCCGAGTAACACAGTTAGTGACCAGCTCTTAAGTTCAGTACTTTTTCCTTCTTCAGTAGTTTGATGAATTTAAAGAGCACTAGAACAGTAGTTCAGTACTTTTTCCTTCTTCAGTAGTTTGATGAATTTAAAAAGCACTAGAACAGTATGTTGAACAGAAGTGCATGGTGATTTTAGCGTAAGTTTGGTGCTGAGGAGTTGGCGGATGGTTCAAGAAACCACAAACTTTAGTTTAGTCACAACCGATAGATGGTTTGACTCTGCAATATGATATTTTCCCTTCCATTCATTTACCAGACTCATATATTATTTAGTGCAGATATTTTTTGGTCTTGGCTTTGATTTTTTTCCGCAGGAGGGCACAAGTGCTCAGAATTACAAAACAGACGAAGTTAACATCGCAAACTTTGTATTAAGGGATAACTGTTTTTGGCAATAGAACAAACTTCATATCGCTTTTAAATTTAGTGAAGTTATCCGTGATATTATGAAAACCTTATGCTGGTGGCTTAGGATTGAAAAAACCTAAAGACAGGTTCCTTGCCCTCCCATAAAAGAAATTCCCCTTTCCTTCATTTATCAGATCGTGTTTTTTTTTTTCCTTCTGTGCACATATATTTTCTATTTATGGAATAAAAAAAGTCTTCACTTAGCCAGTTTCGCTGCAGATGGATTCTGTAATTTCCCAAGCACAAGTGGCCCTTGGGACACTTGCATTTCAGCGATCAACATTCGGAGGCATCAATTCAAAGCTTAGCAATGTCAGCAGCCGACTTCCAACGGTATGAAATAAGTGTTGCACCTGTCTGTGTTCTTATAGATGCTTGTACCTTGAAAGTTTTCGTTTGGATTTTTAGAGTACACAGGGTAAGGTGATTATACCATTGTGATCTCTGTAGCATTTGACTTTATGGGTGCCTTATAAAGAAAATTGTGCACTTGGAACCTGTCAGCATCTTTTCAAGACCGAAAAATAAAAAAACAGGCTAAAAGATAAAATTGATTGCTTGGTTCATATGTTGTGTGAGTGCGATGTGTGATTACCAACCAAGGGCATTTATAACTTGACTGGGTAAGTATTTCTATCAAATGTGCTAATACTTCGATAGTTTAACATTTCAGGTGAATCGTATCCTCACATCAATAAAGAAGAAAAAGTCCATGGATACTATCATCGTCTCCTTAGTTGCCTCTGTCTGCACATTTCTCATTCTGATTTATTGGTTGCACAAATAGGTAATGTTGTGATTCTTTCGGTGAAGTCTTGCAATAGGTCGTCTATATTTTTGTAAATATGCTGTCACGGTATCAACTCAACAAAACTTCATCACCTTTTGAACTTCTCTCATGTTCTTTTTGTCTGGCAGAAATCTCATTTTTGGTACCGAATTGGGTATACTCTCTCTATAGTTTATGCTATATTGTGACAATTGTGTCTTTATCAAATGCCTGGTACCAGTTACAGCATGGTTTAAATTCAACAAGGAATGTTACTTTTTTTTTGGCTGGTTAGGTTAGGTTACTGTCATTTCAGCTGTGGTACCTTCTCTTGTTTGAGTGTCAGAGCACTTTAGCTTGTATTTAGTGTACAAGGCTTTCTCTTACAGGGGCTTGGATTCACTGAATTTGGTATTCCAACTTAAGCTACGAAGTTGAAGAAATGAGAGATCTTTCAGAACTGAATTAATTACCCCTTCTCTCAACTAGCTATCTTCTCTCACACTGTTCTGTTGAGAGAAATTGAAAACCCCAAATTCACAGTCGTGGTTTTCCATTCTCTGGCTGATGGCCGAGATATCTCCATCTTCACAACTTCACCTCAAAGTCAGAACCCCAAACTCATTTGATTCCCCATAAGGAAGTAGGGGTCAGAAAGTAGGCTTGTTGCCTCGCCCTATTATCCAGCCTCATGCCAATTGTGTCTATTTAAAATGTACTCCTACTTAAAATGTATGAGCCTACCACCCTATTATCGAACTCACATGGCAATTGTGTCTATTTAAAATTCTTACGAGGGCACTCTCCTCTTTCTTGGAATGTTTTGCTGAAATTCTAGGATTTGCACCTCCTTTTGATTGAAGATGCTTCACATCAGCAGTTTTTAAGGTTTCTTGTTTGCTGTTGTTGATATAGATTCTATTATCTGGCTTGTGATCTTTAGTCTTTAATTTTTCACTTTTTAATCTAGTTGTTTTTTTCGACTCCAGGATTTTATGAACTTGTTGGGGGCTATACTAAACTTTATTGCTTTGATGTATATGATCTTTTCTGTGCGGAGAAAAAAATTTGAGTATCTTTTGAGGAAGCATAATTGAATATGGTTTATCTCCACAGGATGTTTGCATCATTGTCTCATTGAGAGGTGAGAATTTAAGGTCATCAAGAGGGAGAGATGGAAGCCAATTCCCTGAAGGAGTTGAACTATTAGGCTCTAGGGCAGTGCCGGTATAGAGCTGCCTTTGCTCCACGGTAAGATTGCTCCGGTCTCCTGAGTCAAAACTAGAGAACAGCTTAGTAAAGTTGTGTACATCTGACTACCCCTGGATGCTCCTTTCGGGCTGGATGGACTGGAATTTTTTATGCTCCTTTCGGGCCGGATGGACTGGAATTTTTTCTTACTCCACACATTGCTTATCAATTAAAGAAAATTGATTTTCAAACTCTTACTTATATAGACTAGAAACCTTGTACGAGCTTCCGTGATAGGATGTGAATGCTGCACTTCTCTAACTTTGTACTAGTTTTTCTATAGGGAAATGCTAACGGGTGCAATGTTGCATCTGTTAAGGGTACAAAAAGATACACTTGTGGGTCCCACTTGTACTTTAAAGCACACTTTTAAGTGTATTTCGAAGGACATGTGTACTTTAAAAGTGTACTTTATGGTACAAGTGAGACCCAATAAGTGTACCCTTAACGGGCGCACTATTGCGCCCGTTAGCAAGACCCCTTTTCTATATTGTGTGTTTTGTTGTCATGTGTAGAGATGTTTAGAGACTTTGATATATACGGGTTTAGATTTGGATGGTGTTACATCGGTATGCGCCTTCTGAAGGTTTTGTTTTTCTTAAGTTTATCAATGAATGAAATTTGGCTTTTTACCAGAAATAGATGAATGCGCGAAGCAAAATGTATTCCCCTCCAACCTGGTGATGATTGTGTACGTATGATTATTGGTTTTGGGTTTGCCGTCAAGAGACTCGTATATGTGCTTATGTGTGGAAAGCTAACAAACCACAGGAATTGTTTTTACAGCCAACTGAATTTAACCATGTTGTAGTAATTTCTATTCTGGAAATGGTAAGATTAGATGCATTTTAGGGTTTTATCATGCGTCTCCTACCAAAAAAGTGAGGCGCAAGTTTTGGAACCACTAATGGCTTGAGCGCGTCGATTGGCATCCACAATTAGTAACGTCGAGTGACATCCGCGACCCCCGGTTGAGTGGCATCTCGGGACTATTCTAACCTCGTCTCGGTCTGCGTCATCCGTACACGTGATTTTGATTGCGAAATTGGGGTATAAAGAATTTATGATTAATTTTTTCAGGGCTTGAAAAAACAAGATAGAACAACATCAAATCTGTTACACATAGAAACCCTTCAACTGTAACGAGTTTTTCGGTGCTGCACGGTCCGGATTATGAGTGAGAGAGAGAGAGAGAGAGAGAGAGAGAGAGAGAGGGGTTTTAATCTGGGCCATCCAATACACTTTTGAATGGCCCGGATGCAGTATTCGGGCACCACATAGGCTCAGCCTGATCCTACGTGGTACCCGCCCGTTATTAAAAAGAATTTCCTTCAACTGAGATTCAAGCATAGAGGGATAAAGTCTTCTAACTGATAAAATGCGTAATTATTTTGAGATTTACCAAACAGCCTTATCTGTAATTTTACCAAAAAATAAATGTATAACTTATACCATAGGATTTTTTTTTTTTTTTTCAAACGAACTAATACCATCGGGTTACGTTAATATTGAGCCAAAAAATATGCGTACCATTCACTAACATCTGCACACCATTGTCAAAAACTATGAGTACTCCACCCACTTTGAAAGTACACGTCTGTGTAACGAATTGTAAAAACCTACGTAACAAACACCAAAATAATGCATTATAGTTGTACGCTTGCCTTCTCCATCTTTTATGGGTGAGAAGTGTTGGAAGTCTGTGGCTTCCTTTCTCTGTTTTTTCTATCACAGGAAGAGGGGTTCCCGGTGAGCGGCTCCTGGAGAGCGCCCCTGGTGAGCGTATCCGGGCAGTCTAAAAGTGCTTTGGACAGTCCAGATTTTTCCATGGAAGAGTCTCCAAAAATATTTTGGACTCTTCCATGGAAAAATCTGGCTGTCGATTGCCGAGATGGACGGCCCAGATGCGCTCACCAGCATCCCCGGGTCCTTCTATCACGGGACTTGTTTTTGGTGGAAGCGGGAAATTTTTTTTTAATCAAACGCTACCGAGTACAAGCAAATATAACTGAAAATAACAAAGTACAAAAAGGAAAGACCAAAACAACATAACTGAATTAACTGAAGGAGTATATCCAATGTAATGGCTAATTCAGTCTCCGTTGATTTGCCAGAGGATTCGCATGCTTCTTGTCAATGTTGAGCTGCCGCGGTAGTTCCACTTTTGACGAAACTTCCATACATAAACTGACCGATACAAACCAAGCATCTGTCACACCTTTAGTCGAGAGCTCCGCGGCACGGTTAGACGTTGTGCAACTAATTGACCGAGGGCAACTACAAAGCTCTAAACTCGGTAGAGTAGCTGCCGGAAAGAGGCACAATCGTGATTATTAGAAGAAACTGTTGTGGAGAATCCCTATTTATCTGTTGATCTCCCTTATCCGCACCTAATTGCAACTAAATAAACACCCCGTCCCAAACCACCACCGCCCAAGAAGCCAATCCACTGAGCAACCATCACTATCACGGGACTTGTTTGGGCAGATGTCACAGACATACATATTTCGTAAAGAGATTTTGATCCAATTATGATTAGACAATAATTCTATAACAAATGGCACACGAAATCATTTCGGAGTCTCCTCTTCGTTACACAAGCCAATTAAAAAGTATTGCCAAACAATTTCTAAGCCTATCATACTCATTTCCTTTTCGATGCTTCTTTTCGTGGGTTTGCATTTGGCAAAAACAGACATTAGTTTGAGAGAAAGTATTAGATTAGTACTCCTTCCGCCCCAAAAATATAGTCCCTCATTCCAGAACCCTTCATTTCGTAGAACTTGTCGAGTTCTTCAGGCTTGAGAAAAATTATATTCAGTTGATACTGATCAATAACTTATTGGAACAAGTTTATATTGAAACAAATGTACCATCCACACTGAATTGGATCGATTTTGTTGTAAAACGCACGCTATGAACGCGATAAAGTAATGTGAAAACAAACCAAATCAACAAGCAATCTCACGACACAGAGATTTACGTGGTTCCCCCAAGATTGAGGTACGTCCACGGGCGAGGAGAGAGAGAGTTCACTAACAAAGGTGAAGAAGAGATACAAAGAGCCGGCTATGTTCCGTAACTCTAGAGAG
>JAXBDA010006596.1:0-20259 GCA_036023075.1 Gaultheria prostrata
TCTCTCTCTCTCTCTCTCTCTCTCTCTCTCTCTCTCTCTCTCTCTCTCTCTCTCTCTCTCTCTCTCTCTCTCTCTCTCTCTCTCTCAGTGTTGGTAGTACTAGTTGCTTTAGGGCATGAGAAAGCTCAAAGAAGGGTTTTTTCAGAAGTGTCTTTTGGTGTTCACACGCATGGCTTCTATGGTCCCCATTTCTTTCTCAACTCTCTCTTTTCTTTTCTTTTGTTTCTTTTTTTCCAACCCAGCTACGCGTACGTACACGCACATGTACGTACGCGCACGAACGCATCTGGGTCGTTCATTTCCGGAATCGACGGTCCGGATTTTATGAAGACTCTTAGTCTTTTTAAAATCCGGACCGTCGAAAACACGCATGGAGGGTCAAGATACACAGTTCGTGCATATTGCGTACGCGCCCCATGCGTACACATCAAATTTTTGCTTTTTTTCCCATCCCTTTTGCTCAATTAATTTTATTGTGTTATTTTATTACTCTGTTTTTCAATGGTTTGATGATAGCATGAGCACCACCCCACTACCCCCCATTACCCTTCAACCCAAGCCCTTAGTTTGTGGGGTTTATCATGACATCAGTCCCACGCTGGCATTACGTTTTGTCCCTAGTCATGTTTAAGTGCTTATTATTATCATGGTTATGTAGCTTTAGCCACTAAGAGAATTAGAGAAAGCAACTTAGGAGCTATTAGCTTAAAATAAATGAACTTTGAACACCTTTTCACATTATTTTTTCGATATTATATATTTATATGGGGTATGTTTTTTTGTACTCATTGCATTAAAATAAAAGCATAATTCACATTCTTAGCCAAAAGGCAGATAAATAAAGTATGTAAAGTTGGATTCACTTTCCTTAGTTAATGCGAGTAATAGCAAGTCGTGCTTATATTATATATTTTACTGGAGTGTACTTTCCATATTCTCTACACTCTCAACAGATTTTCCAAGCTTTTTAAGCTTTAAAACCAAAGGCTTTGATCAACTGGGGATAGAGTGTACGTAGGAGAGATTATTCAGTGCTCGAAGGACCGCTATGTGGTGCCTTAAAGGTACTGAATAATTTATCAGCGTAGTTAGCCACAGTAGCGGAGCCACCATTAGCCCAACGCGGGCACGAGCCTACACTACAAACTTTTTATCTATATGGTTTTAGTTTTACTTGAATCAAATATAATTATTGTTTTCCTTTGATTCATCTATTAAATCGAAGAAATACGCACATATCATATATATCGAGGATATCCATATATACTAGGTCCCACTTCACTAGTTGAAGCGGGTTTTTTTAACATTTCTACCTTTGAATTGTTCTTGTAAAAATATATCTCAATTAGATTCAGTCTTTCAAAAAAAATGTTTTTATCATCAAAGTAAATATTTATTTATCAAATACTCATCAACGAATGATTTGCTTGACTTGTTACGAAAATAAGCCCCACAAAATGAATGTTTCTGATCATTGAAGTAAAAATTCGGCGTGAACATAACAAGAAGTGCAGTTTTTAAAAAAAAATTTAACAAGAATTGAGTAATGTCCAACCAGTATGGACATTGAGTAATGTTCACTCACTAAAACAATGGGTGAACAAAATAATACTCCAAAACCCAAAAACTCATTCATTTCTCACGATGTAAGGGGGTGAAAAAAATAGTACTTTGAAATCCGAAAACTCTCCTTCATTTCTAATGATGTAGCACACAAACCACTGTCTCATCGTCGACAACCATCAATTGTGGGTCGGTGAGATGTTGTCTAAGTGGTTAAGATCTGAGACTTAAGAGTTTGCTTCAACCTAAAATTTCATCTTTGCAACGTTTCATGTTCTATCGACTCATTTGGGGCCAATTCATATGGAGTTTTCCTCCTACTTTAATGGGGCTCCCTGCATGTGGGCGGTGAGATTAGACTCCAAAATAGAGGTAAGCGTAAACTTATCCGTATATCTGAATTATGAAAAAAAATGAGTACTCAGAATAACAACTGTTGTTACTAAATTGAAATCACTGTAGTACTCCACTTTTTCTTTAAGTGCGTTGGTCAATGACATTGTTTTTAGTGAAATATTTTTAGCCACTCTTGAATTGTCATGGACGGTTATAGGTTAATCATAAGCTAAAACTGTAAAGCAGGTTGGTATAATCCTCTTTTTCCATTAATTTTGGCAAGACTAGATAGAAATTCTGCTTTTGACAACACAATTCTGTAGATTCAGTCAAACCTTTGGGACGAGCCTAGCTAGTTAGTCATTTGAGTACCCTGATCTGCTGTGTCTTAAATAATTCTCCCTTAATAAGGGTTAGACTAACATCCGCATGATATGGATAACCTTTGAAAATAAAGGTGATTTAATTTATTTTAAAAAAATTATGGACTTGTAGCCTAACGGTTATTTCCTGGTTTTCCCACAAGCAAGATCAGGGTTCGAGCCTCGGCAAAGGTATTTGGGATTTACGGCTATGGATAGCTTCTAAACCCCATCTGGACTAACTCACTAACTCCCGTGCTAAACCCAATATATATCTAATGGCAAAAAAAAAAATTATTATCTTTAAAATAATTTTCCCTTAATTTTCTTTTGGTGATTGACTAACAATAATGATAGAGACCCACCCAACAATGAACAATGAATTCAAGCAAAGTTACTATGCACTTCTGTTTTAAATTTTTTTCTTTAACTCTCACATGTTCAGGCCACCTTATGTGTATATTGATGCAAAGAGGTGTATTCAAATACGAACAACACAGGAACAATCTCGCAAACATAAATATATAGAGAGAAGGCGCTCTATGTTTTTCTTATTGTCAAAACTCAACCTAGTTGTCTTTAAGCTTAGAACTAGAATTATAATAGAAGGAACCCGGCCGAGGTGCTAGAAAATAAAGAAAAATAAAACTATATATTTTTAAAAAACAATTAATTCTTGTTTACCGAGCAAAAAAATCAATTCAACCCAAATGAGGATTTTCATTAATAAATACTACCTATTTATAAAATTTCATTATTCCTAACAAAATACTACTCTTCCATTAACCCAATTTGCATCACACCTCGACTAATCCTCGGAGATTGATTTCACTGTCTACTAGTCGGGGGCTCGACTAAAATTAGACCAAAACTTTATTCGTATTGTGCTTTCCATGAAAAAGCCGTTTGCTTTTGTTTCTTGTTCTTTCTTCCACCATAACAGTACTAGAAAAACTATCACGCTCTATGGTATGAAGTCCACAACAGAATCGCTGCAAAACCTCATGATGTCGTTGGTACAATCATTATGAATATACCTGTAGCCCCATATGTATATGTTCGGTTGTTTTAGGTACATAATCACAAACTAAAATTAGGAACTCCATGGTACGTATGTGCTACTGCTAAAGTTTCTTGGTAGTACTATTTATTTTATTAAAATCCATCATTCCTACGATCCAAATTGATGAAATATTTATTGAGCTCGAAAATTTCAATCTTATTGTTCCAACATTCCTACTATACAAATCGATCCTCGTCAAACCGATCAAGTGGCTAACTCGTTGGCTAGTCATGTACATTTCCACCCGAAAAGCCACTCGGGTCAATCCTTTTTTGAAGGCATGAATTAATGAGACTAATCATTCGACTTTCTCACGCGATTGATTAGTTATTTTGATGTAATTCTTATAAAAACATGTACATACTGCATATTATTTTGGCATACCAGATAGTGGCTCTCACAAGGGAACTCAATAAAATGGGATGTAATGCAAGAACTTGGAAGTACAATTTAACTTTCCACACAACTCTTGACTTTATTTTATACCCATTCTCCATCTTGAAGACTAAATCTATTCAAAATGGACCTTTTGCCAAGTCATAAAGGGGAAAAAGGATCACCTTCTTTCCATTAAGTTGGACTATTCTTTGTTCTTATTCATCACACACACACAAGCCTCTGAGATAAGAGATAACAAAATTTTCTAAAAGGTCACTTTCGGTTTGTACTTAGAATAATCTTGGACTATACAGATCAGTGGGATTTCATGGCACAATCAAGCAAAGAATCATTGATCTCATTCAAAGATTGGGTCCAAGAAGTAAAGATCTCCATATAAATAGAATCCTTTCGAAAAATACTCAGATATCTGTTTTCCCATCTTTCTTTTTTTTAATCGGTGATAGTTGTTGTTAGTTATAGTTAGTTAGGTTTGAATCCATGAGAGTACCACTACGTGGTGCCTACTCATCTTTTAGATTTGAAGGTGAGAAAGTAAATTTTGAAGAGTGCGATAGTGGTCGAGGTATCTGTAATTTGCAAAAGGTAATAATGCAAAAAATTATATTTGATGTTTGAGGAGTTTGTTGGAGATGTTTTTATGTTGTAAAAAATTTTAGTAACAAGGTTCCTAAATTGTAAGGCCCTTTTATCCCACTTATCACATATCTGGGCTATAGAAATAAACCCAGTTGATGCTTAGGGCCAAATAAAATTTACTAGCATTGTTTAAAACTGTTTACATAAATCAATGGAACTATTTTAGTTAGCGTTTTTTCAAAAAGTTTAGGAAAACATTACAACTCCGGACACAATGAGGCTATGTTCATATAGGCTCATGTACATCTACCGACTACGAATATAATTGTGTCTGAAGTTGTATTTCTTTGTTTCGTTTTCTTGCTTTTTTACTGGACATCAAGATCCCTGAGGCTAAGACCACCTCCGTACCCAAGAAAAATGCCCATAAAATTTGTGCCATCAATGGGAGGTATCATAAGTGATTGTCGAAGACAATTTTAAGGGCAGGCAGGCTTTGAAACAAGCAAAAAAAAAACACTAAGTGGAGTGGTTTACCAAATCTAAGTGGGACCGTATTTAGATTGAGGTTATGGAAACATTAAAAGAAAAATTACGAGGAGGATCTACGTTGAGAAATCTTGAGGACCCATAATTAAGATTAGAATATAGGGTGGACCAGGGCCAAGAGCAAGTTGGGTAAAATAAAATCAGAGACAAAAGTAAAATCGGATCTACAGTTACAGAGTGATCAATCTGTTTTGGACGGTCACAATCATCCAATGAGTTGCTGTCTCCCACACAATGTGGGGCCCAAAAATCCCTCGGCTCAGACCCAAAATTCCACAGATTCAAAAGTAGTATAAATGCTATGATACACATTCCATAACATCGAAAAAAAAAAGAAACTTTAATTGAATAGAAATTCATAACATCCATATAATACACATTCCATGCTATAATACAATTTGTATGAGAATTTAATATTTTTTCTTAGATTATAACATCAACCTTAAATTCATAATTGTTAAAAGTTCTGGATTGTCGAAAAGTTGTCTTTTAGTTGAAGTTGAAATACTATACTAAGGCTAGGTTTGGCCTAAGTAGTAACTAAATTTTTTTATTTTTTGGTGCTTTAAATACTTGTACTCATATGTAAAGTATAAATTTTTTAAACACCAAAAAGCAAAAAAAATAGTTTACTACTTAAGTCAAATCATACCTAAGGCCCCTTGTGGCCTAATAAGTAGAAGTTACTTTTTTTCATCTTTATTTGATTTTTTTTATGCGTTAGTTAGCTTCGTGTCAAGATTTTTTGTATTATTGGTTCTTTTCGATGAGAGGAACCGGAAAAGTAAAAAGTTATGATCCAAACCTAATTTTTTTTAATAAAGACAAAAATAAGTAACACCTTTCAAAGTTATTCTCATATCACTTATATTTGAATACCCAAAAAGAATATTTCTTTAGATTCAATATTCTAGTGTGATGAAGACTACGTCCAGAACAACTAATTAGTCCATGTACTTTTCTCTGGTTATTTTTCAAGGTTTTTTTTGGTATTAATTAGTCGGATGATATTGTTCCATAAAACTTTTACTCCTATTTTATTTTTTGAACAGGCTCCATGGAACTTTAGAGTCAAGCAAAGAGAATAAGCTTTCAAAGAATTGTAGTATTAATTTGACAATGCATGTG
Source organism: Gaultheria prostrata (assembly GCA_036023075.1). Classification (NCBI taxonomy): domain Eukaryota; kingdom Viridiplantae; phylum Streptophyta; class Magnoliopsida; order Ericales; family Ericaceae; genus Gaultheria; species Gaultheria prostrata. The sequence goes on from JAXBDA010006596.1 coordinate 5,980, forward strand.
GACACAGTGCATGCATATGATTCAATCATTTCCAAATATAGCCCGAAAATTTTCAATTTTTGGGATTAGCCGAAAGTGAAACCTTAATAATTAATGTCTCCATAACATGCATGTAACTTTTAATGGCTTCTGTAATTATCACAAAATGTACTTGTTGGTGAATATTTAATTAACAAATCAACAAGTCAATACCATGCCAAGGCTAAATTCTTTGAATTTTTTAAAATACTTTCTCTACTTTTGTTTTACTTCGTACATAAATCTTTTTTGTTTATGAAAACCACATGGTATCAATTAATTAAAAGAGCATGCGCCATATGTAGCATGCCTATTCAAGTACAATCAGTTGCAAAAGAACAAGGCACATAATTGCAAAGAAAACCTTGCACTTGTTGCTTCATTCATAATCATCACCACCACTCATGTGCTCTCATTTTCAAGATTTTTTTAAGAAAAACCCCAAAAATCGTATTATTTTCCAAATAAAAAACTGATTTGATCCTTTAAATTGGTGTGAAAGATTTTAAAATATTATGCGCAGAAGTGGATTAGTTTTTAATTTAAAAATTGCATGACTTTTTCGTAATGGACTTAAATAATTGTGGGACAAATTAAGGAAGTTTATGTATGGGTATATTGCAGCTATATTTCTGTATCGCCTTTTCTTGTCGCATACTTGAGCGAATTTAAGACTTTTTCGAGCTCAACTTTAGTAAATTAATTTTTTTCTTCAGAAATATCTGTAATGAAAATAGTCAATTATGTACAACTTTTTTCGGACCTTTACTATGGTAACAAATTAAGCAAAAGGATTCCCTAAAATTGACAAATTTCGGGGGCCTAAAACGCCAGCATCTCGAGCTTTAGTTCAAGGCCGATAAATCAGTTAACACTGCTTATTGTGAGATTTCGTGAGAGTACATTATAACCTAAGAAAGGGCCAAATCCAAATGTCATGAAGGTGATAATATTTTTCCGATGACTTGTGTAGAAAAATAAAAACCTTCTGTTTATTCTTATACAAAAACTAAACAAAAAAGTCAATCTGGATAGTAAGGAAGGACGTCTGTCCTAGGTAGAAACATTTTTCGTTGGTACACATTTTTTATTGAGTTCAAGCAATAGTTGCTCATTTTTTTTTATCAGACATATGTTCGCTCTTCAAATTAAAGTTCAAATTATGGATCCTGCATTAATTTTATCAGACATATATGAATGGATGAATGAGAGGGAGGTTGTTTGGAACTTGCGGAAATGAAAAGAAGAAAGGAAAACGAAAACTGAAAAAATTTCTATCTCGTTGTTTGGTTTGAAGGAAAAGAGGAAAGAAAATAACAAATTCAAGTTTTCTGAATAGTGAAATTTTCCTTTCATTTTTTTTTCCTGTTTTCTTTTCTTTTATCTTCTTAAACTTTCCTCAAGTTTCAAACATAGCGAGAGAGAGTATTTCTTTCACAATCTCTTCTATCAGCAAAACAAGGCCCTGGAAATTTGCATTAGCATGGCCATGACCCCAGGTAATCTGAAGCCCATTTAGTAACCCATATTTTGACAGTTGAAACCAGGCCTAAAATCTTTGCAAGTATCAGGCCAGTCACCACATAAATGGTGTAGGACCCATAAAGTATGGGCCGAAGCCCGGCCTTAAAATCCCAAAACTAATCAAAACGCGTCATACAGAACCGAGATGCGGAACGGAGACCCCCACACCAAACGGTATGTTTTGATTGGCCATAGGATACCACAGTGGCGATTCCAAACTTTATTACAAGTGGGGTCATTCGCATATGCGACAGTAAAATAGTAAATAATAATCATTTATAGAGAAACTACTTTGTTTTATAGAGATATAATAATTTATTTCCAACCAAAAATAAAGGTTCAAATGGAGATATAGCCGTACATAGGGTCAATGTAGTGCAGCGTCTAAAATCCTTATCTATATATCCAAGTTTTCAGTAAAGGAAAATCCAAAATATAAGTCTTAGATATAATACAATAATGTTATGGGTACACCACTCTTGCGCAACAAATGCACACCAAGTTGACTCTCACATGGAAAAAATTTATTCTTATAAACGGAACAGTCTAACCCTTGTCCGGAAGAGTCAGCTTGGTGTGACATTTAGTGTGTTTGAGTGGTGTACCTATCGCATTTTGCTATACAATATTCAAGGTTTATATAATTGTTGAATTTACATAGTGACATGCATTTGTTCTGATCATATATTTCCCAAATTTTAAAGCAATAAATCCTCGCTTCAGTTAAATAAAACTCGAAATCAACACGTGTTTGAAATTTAGATAGTGTTTCTTGCCATAATTTTTTGAGTTTATGTAATTTCTTGAGAGAGAGAGAGAGAGAGAGAGAGAGAGAGAGAGTTTACTCGGAGAGACAGTGTTGGAAAGTGCACTGGAGCCGAGAGGGGAAAATTATCTGATACTACTGCTTTAAGCCTTTAACCTCATGGCCTGGGGTTCATATGTTCCAGGTTAATGGTGTCAAGTGTCAACTAATGGAGGCACATAAAATTGACGCACTATTCTGTAGCTATAATTTTTTTCCCCGTGGGGTCGCCTGACCCCATAGTTTCTATGCTAGCGTCGCCTGTGGGATACCACCTTCGATGCCACATGGTACCCACTGGGTACTGAAAAACTTCTCTTAGGGTAGCGAAATTTTTTGAACCATATCAGATGTGGAGTTGCTGCCCTTTCCAGCAATAAAGAAAACTATCAAAGTAGATTATCAAAAGATATTAAGCATCTCCGACCTAATAAAGAATCAAAATATTATTCTATATTCAAAAAATGAATTATATGAAGACTTGTAATATTCACTCAAACTCCAACTACAATTCTTTATTTTTATCTTCAATTTTCAAATAAAAAACACAAAACTCAAATATATTCAATATTGGTCTTATTTTAAAAATGTTGTTAATATCTTTTTAATGGTCCTAATGTTATCACAAATGGTACAACGGTCAGGGCTGTCCGAAGCGTACACATGGAGAGAGAGAGAGAGAGAGAGAGAGAGAGAGAGAGAATTTCTTTCACGATCTCTTCTATCAGCAGTAGCATGGTCATGGACCGGGTAATCTGAAGCCCATTTGGTAACCCATATGTCGACAGTAAAAGTCAGCCTGTAAGTATCATGCCAGGGGTCCACTAAATAGTGTAGGACCCCAAACAAGCCTCAGCCCAAGCCCCGGCCTTAAGATACCTCAACTAATCCATACTGCTCTTACAAATCAACCATATCCAGTTGTTAGAGGCCCATTTTCCTTAGTCCATCATTATAATCTGTGACCAAATATTCATCGCTTGTCTTGATGTACATTACCGGAAGGTTGGGTGAATTTTAGTGTAAATTGTTAGATTTCTTGGTGGGTTCCAACCTAAAACCAATTGATTATAGGTGGAGTAACCTCTAGAATATATTAATCAGGCTTGGATAGGCGATGTGAGATTTAACATAAACATATTGGTAGTAGCTAAAGTGAGAATGTTGGGGCGGATGGACCATGGTATAGAAAAACATAAAGGAAAGTCCGTTAGAATTGGGGTACCAATTGATCATAGAATTGGGCAACTATTGACATAATTTGGACATGTGCATCATAGATCAGCGAATTTGTTAGAAGTTAGAACGTGTTACTTGAGCCACACACAACCAACAACCGATTCGCTTAAGCAATTAATTAGTTGGGGACTCAGATATGATGCTCAAACTTACAGTTCCCGCGGGGATAGAGTGCATGGAGGGTGGCCAAAGAAGTAGAGGAATATCACACGTCCACATCGGCACAGGGCTTGGATGTCATGAACAAGGTTCAGGAGAAGTGTAGTGGCCCAAATTATGCTTTCCTCAAAAGGCCTAACAGACCAACGTCCATAGTAGCCTCAGGCGCTAGGCGGCCTCATCCGTCCGAGGGTCTTGTCCGCTAGGCGCTAGACAGACTCATCCGCTAGGCGCTAAGCGGCTTCATCCGTCCAAGGGTCTCGTTTGCTAGGCACTAGGCGGACTCATCTACTAGGAGGATTCGTCGGCCAGGCAGAGCCGAGCACTCTTGCTTGAACCGAGCTAACTCTGCCTAACCGGTGGGTTCTGAGGGGTCACTATTACACTTGCCTAACATGTCAAGTGTGACGTTAGGTGGCGTGTGTCAGGCGGCATGTCAGGTGGCGTGCTGTAAAAGTTGTGACAGGTGATAGGAGGGACGTCATTCAAAGCGACTGGCCTATAGGCATTCTGACCAGGCCACGTGATGTGCCTAGGGAACCGACGACGTGTGAGGCGCATGGAGGGCTTGGAGCCCAAGCACCCCCTTGCCTATAAAAGGCGGAAAAGCGTCCAGGCAGAGCCCCTACGGGCCTAGCCGAAGGCCCCAAGCAAGGTCCGTCCTAGCTCGTCGGCTAGGCAAGAGCGCTCAGGTGGAGCGCTAGGCGGAAGAGCGTCCAGGCGGAGAGCTAGGGCTCAGGCGAAGCCCCTACGCGCATAGCCGAAGGCCCCAAGCAAGGTCCATCCTAGCTCACGACTAGACAAGAGCGCCCAAATGGAGCGCTAGGCGAAAGAGCGTCCAGGCAGAGCGCTAGGCGAAAGGGCTCAGGCGGAGCCCCTATGAGCCTAGCCGAAGGCCCCAAGCAAGGTCCATCCTAGCCCGTCGGCTAGGCAAGAGCGCTAGGCGGAAGAGCGTCCAGGCGGAGCGCTACGCAGAAGGGCTCAGGCGGAGCCCTTACGCGCCTAGCTGAAGGCCCCATGCGAGATCCGTCCTAGCCCGTCGGCTAGGCAAGAGCAGAGCCGGCCCAGGGGTGAGCCCAACAAGCCCCCGGGCTTGGGCAACCCCGGGCTGGGGCAACCAAGGGAAAAAAGAAAAAAATTAGTTATGTATAAAGAAAAAAACGTGTCCAAAGGGATTGCAACTAATACACCTAGCGTGGTGGCCTCCAGCTGCAATTGACTTCCGTTATGGTTTAGGTTCAAGTCCTAGGGGCAACCCCCCTGTTTTGACTTTTGAGGCTTCTTTCTTTTATTTTCTCTTCTCCATTTTTTCTTTCCAACCAACTAGAACCATGCTCAACATCCAGACCCAAATGTAAAAACACTCTCATAAATATATGAGACCATACAAACTAGTAATGGGTATACGAGCTCCACAGATTTATGTGTGAGCGTAAGTGTGGTTCTAAACTTTTGGTTATTATTCAATTACTTTACTAGAATTTTATATTTCCCAAACATAACAATTATGTACAAGTGATATGTTTCACATTTGATTAATAAAATTGTCCCAATAGTGGAAAATTGAAAATAAATCGATCGAGGTGACACGATTTATTAGTTTTTTTTATTCAAATCATAGTTAAAATGTGAGGATACTTTCTTATTTTCTTTATAAAAAAAACTCTTACAATTACTTTACCTTTTTGCGTTTATATTTTGCAGTTGTATCCTTTTAGTTTGAATTTTTATAATTTTGATTTTTTTTAAAAGAACTCTTGAAGCGTAGGGAGCCCAATATTGAGAGTTTGCTTCGGACCCCTAAAATAACTATTGAATTTTTGCAATTTTTTACTTTTATATTTTTTATTTTTTATGACTTAATATTACGTGGGCAACCAAGTTCAGTATCGGGCTTGGGCAACCCAAACATTAGGGCCGGCCCTGGGCAAGAGCACTCAAGGGGAGCGCTAGATGAAAAGGCTTAGGCGGAACCCTTACCCAGCTTGAGAGGTTCACAGGAGTTTCACCCCAAAATCGATATCCCCACAAGAAGCAACCACATTAGTTCATAAGAAATACGAATCAACCAGATTTCTCAAGTGTGAATTTCTTTTGGAACCTTTACTTAGACTTTTAAGCATGTCGCAGGCCATAATTTTATATTTCAATAACTGGTACTTTATTTTGCAGATTCTTGAACAGTTGAACCCTGTTTGAAGTATAAAATGTTAGATGCTGGAAAGTCACAGTGCTCCTTCTTGAAAATGGTCCTTGTTGCTTTTCCTTGAAAACCAGCCAAATAGTACCCCACAAGAGGTGAAGATACCGTATCAGAAGTTTATGAGCTCATTCAAAAGCACTTGATGTGGTACGTTCAATTAGTGAGCTCAAGGTTGGCTCACTTATTGATTGGCGCAATTTTACATGGTGGAAGCTCTATTTCCGAATGAAGTGGCCAATATAAAATTCTGTCAACCTATATTCCTTCTTGGGAGAAGAATGACGGAATGTATTCGGCGCATATATACCAGAATTTATCATCCCATCTTTAGACGAGGATATCACATGAAAATTGTCGCATCGTACTCCCGAAATGATAGAATTATTACTCGATCAGACTGTGTAGATATAATAATCAGAGCACTCAGCATCCACATCTAATAATTTGCTACAGCTGAAATATGTACACACTTCACACAAATATGTACACACTACACAAGGGAGAGCTTTAATATTAAGAAGATTTTAGAATTGAAGGGTGTCGTAATTTCATAACAAGAAATTAAAACAGAAATTAAAGCTCTTGACTTACTGGAGGGAGATGCCTCCATTTCAATGGAGTTCTGATCTGCCGCTTGTCTTTTGTTGGGAGCTCTCTGGCGTTTGGAAGTTGGAGGTTTTCGTTTGGGGTTTTTGCTTCTCTGGTTGTTTTCGATGTTTCTGGCGGGCTCTTGGTTGGCTTAGGGGTTTGAGCTCTTAGATTGGATCTTTATCGTGCTTTAGTGTTTGGGGGTGTCTCATAAGTTTTTTTTCTGGTTTTTTGTTCAGGTTCTAGTTGGTGTCTTACCATTCTTCTTGTATCTTGTTTTTTCCCCCTTTGGGCCCATGATGTTTTCAGTCTCGGGTCCTTTTAATCTTTGTAATTCGTTTTCAAAGATTAATAAATTATTTGCTTAGAAAAAAAAAATGTACACAATACATAATATACAAATGAAGTCACAAAGTGTACAGTATATACGGCCATTCCAAAAGGGAGAAATATGAGAAATTGATTAAAAAGTGAGAAGACAAATATCGATCTGTACATTGCCACATGCATGTATTGGGCCCATCTATATATATCTCTGTGAACATGAGGCTTGAGATAATAATGTTGCCAAAACTGATTGAAACATGCATGCGGTCACGGCACCTTCAATGGGAGTCCAGAGAGCCAGCTGTAGTTAATGGGGAAAGTTCATATCTTCAGTAATGCCACTCACATTCTTTCTCTGTCTCTGTGTGTCTCCCTCTCTCTCTCCACATGGTTCTGTTTTTATGGGTGGGCTTTGTTTGGTGTCTTTTCGGGTTCGTGCAGTAACGGTTTTAGAAATTTTGATCAGAGTGTTTAAAAATTACTTTAATTGCACTAGTTCTATTAACTAGTCATATATACACAGTTCTTTACATTAGTTTGAATAATGAAATCAAATAATACAAAAATACATAAGATATATGCCACAATTGCATGTTCTCGGCAAATTCTATCTTTTAGGTCAAGTAAAATTAAACCGACACATAAATACATTAGTTTTTATTGTAGGACATTGTCTGGCCCTGAGTTTCGACAGCAGCTAGAGCTCCATGCCGTCGATCTTGATTAGAGACCCTTCATCGTTGTTGCCGTCGCCGGCGATCGAAAGCTCCATCGTCGTAGAGAGAGAGAGAGAATAAAAAATGGGATGGACGACGAATAGTGTCACGGTAAATTTACCGACGTACTATTCAAATATGTATGGTGCACAGTGATTCACCATAGCTGCTCCTCCATTTTTGTCTTCTTTTTTTCTACTTTGCCGTAGATCCAGTTTTACTGTAGCTGCTGCTGATGCTCTAAGAAAGTGGAATGCCAAAGTCATTCTCCAATTTCTATCATAAAATGTATGCATGTATTTGTATTTCTATGGTCTTTCACATCCAAACGAAAACAATCATGCTACATGTACGTACAATCATTTCGGCTCTAACCATTTACAATTCCCTTAGATAGATGTGTGGTCTTCCTACACACAATTATAAATATAAGCTCCACATATATGTGAGGGGATTGTAAACAGTGGGAGCCGAAATTATCTTTTGAAACAAAAGGTGCCAGAACAACTGAACAAACCAATTTTCTCGGTCGAGAATAAAATCACCGAGCATATTGATATTCTTGTTCACCATCATACGTCATCAAAGCATTTTTTTATGGACCACTCATGGAGAGAGAGAGACTTGCTGGATGCCTGGAAGGCTTCACTTTACAAACAAACATGTGTTGCAGTTGCTGCGTAGCCACAAACGAGAAACTACGTGGTTTTGTGCGCCGTGTGTTGCGGTAAAATTACATTATTTTCTTTATTTTTTCTTGATACACCTCCAAAACTTTTAAAGACCCTATTTAGAGAGTTAATTTTGGGGTTCAATTTTATTGGATTTAAATTATTTGGGGTAAAGTATAGTGGGTTTAGTCACTTCGATTTAGGCACTACGGCTTCAAGCACCTTGGGTTTAGGGTTTAGACACTTTGTAGTGGGTTTTTATTCTTCCAAACAAGGCCTTGAAACCTTCAAAGGTGTGGCCAAAAATCAATCAAAATGACATAGTATTGCCCCCTAACACGGTGCACAACACCTACCGCATAGCACCCATTCCGAATCCAACAAATTTACATTGGTAGGTATTTTTTGAATACGGACTCGCTACTTTTATTCGCTCTAAATGTAGTTAAATATAAAAACATGTTCACTAAAATTAAGCGCAAACTTAAAATAAAATATTTATGAAAATTGTTCAATAAAAGTTTTACGCTAGACCGTGACAAGTTTAGAATATTTTGAAAGCTCCTCTTTTAGTTGCTTGATGTCCTAGGATTAATCTGAGAGCATCTTCAACGTAAAGGAGCTATGAAAAGGTATGTCAAAAGATAAATTTTATCACGTAACATATTTTTCTCAATCTAGAAAATTAGCATTTCTTACCTCAGAGGTAAGAAATAGTATAATTTTGATTTTAAACTCAAAATGGATTTGTGAGGGCATTCACATTGGGCTCTCTAAAAGTAGCTCCTAAGTTGACTCCTAAGGTGTCCACATAAGCAAAATAGGGGTCCATTTTTCACTCCTAGAGGTTGCTAAATTTAGAGAACATATGTGCACTCAATGGGCTAGCTAAATTTAGAGAGCATATTAAACAAAATCATTTATCTTTTGAAAATTCCATATAAAAAAAAGATTGAAATGGCTTGGGTCCCACTTGGAGCTAGCTACATGGCTACTTAAATTTAACTAATGGGTTAGGAGTCACCCTTGGGAGCTTGTATTGGGAGTCCATTGAAGACCACAATTGATCAAATGACTTGCTAAATTTTAGGAGCCTTACCTAGAAGCCATCTTGAGAGTCCATTGTGGATGCCCTGAGTCCCTTCAAGAGAACGAAATACTGAAGATTATTAATTACAAAGTTTTTGAAGATTGCTATAAAAATGGTAAATACATGGTTCACGGTTGGATGATCGATTTTCCAATCTTTGATCATCGCTCTCTAATCATGCATTTGAGAGCTATAGAGATGTGAGTGTATGGCCAGTTTTGCATTCAGCAAATTCATTTTGGCCATCCGATCAACATGGTTTGGCATATATGGCTAATTCTTGACGAGTTTTAAAATATGAATAATTTCGATCATCATGAAAAATAAACACATGGCGTAATCTACTATGTAAAGATACTTGGTGAGAACTAGGGCTGCAAATGAACCGAGCCGTTCGCAAACTGTGGAAACATCCAACTCAAAACTTATTGGCAATGAGTGGAGAGGTCCCAGCATATATTAAATGATCACTCATTCCTCTCCTAAGCAATGTGGGACAATATTTCTTAACATCCCCCCTCACGTGCAGCCGCATTTGAGGTTTGTCACGTGTGGTCACTTTTTGGGTCCTATCATCGTGCAGTCTTTTTTGCTGGTCTGTCGTGGGGTGTGAATTGTGAATTTTTTCTTTTAATATGGAGTGGAATTGGCCATGCTCTGATACCATGTGGAAACATCCAACTCAAAACCAATTGGCAGTGAGTGGAGAGGTCCCAACATATATTAAGTGATCACTCATTCCTCTCCTAAGCAATGTGGGACAATATTTCTTAACAACTATTCGAGGCTCGATTCGGTAAAGGCTCGTTCGAATTCGATTCGTCTACTAAACGAGCCGGACCTAGACCCCAATGTTAGGCCCGGTCCATAAACAAGCCGAACTTGAACTCGACGATATTCGGCTTGGTTGGGCTCGTGAACCTAGAGTATACATATATTTCGTAAGAATTTCACTTATAACCTTGAACATGTAAGAACTTTTATATGTCCATGATGACAATTTTATATCTTATATGTACTATATAAAACTTTTAAAGGTCCAACAAACTTAAAATTTCAATATATTTTTATAATTTTATATATGTATAAGCTTCTTTATGTGCAAAATAAAAATTTTATTTACAGTTTTTGACCTGTATGAGAGCATAAATATATAGTATTTTTTACTCGTTAACGCTTGTGAACATTTTCGAGTTCGAATCAAACCTAGGCAAGCTTGGCTCGTCAAATTTTTAGTGAGTCAAGCTCGGTTCAAATTCGTTTAAAAACTTAACGAACGAACTTGAACATTTTAAGCTCGTTTGCAACCCTGGTGAAAACTGACTTAAAAATTAGAGTGTCCTCCGACTGGAATACATCGAGGAGGCCCGACAGCATCTCCTTTATTCCCATTAGTCCATTAAACTAAAGGTACTCTCATTTTTCAGTTAAAAGAAGAGCAGATTACGACTCCGTGTGGTCAGGAAGGTCCGAAAAAGGAGACAAACCCCACACTTGGTTTTTCAGTTTACCTACTAGCTAGGAAAATCAATAAATACGTGAAGCTTATTGGCTTAAACTAACTTTTTGGAAAAAAAAATTTCTCTCAATAAATGCTTTCACAATTTCAGTGTGCAAACACAATTTAATGAACTGCGAACAAAAAAGTTTTTTTTTTTTTTTTAATAATAGCTGTCAAGAGCAGATGGAAGCTTCCCCACTTGCCATTATTGGGGACATACAAAAATCCCAAAATCAAGATCATTGGCTTAGCTCCTATGAATCTTGTGATTCAAATTATGAACCCTATTTTATCACAAAGAAGCCACCACAGTAATGGCAGGCTGATTACTAGTTCCTACAAAAAGAGAAACACTTGCCTGCCGGTTGGGTACCACATGGCGGTACTCAGCGAACATTTCAACCGTCCAAAAGTATTTTGAATTTCCGGATTTTAAAGTGAAAAAAATGAAAGAGAAAGCGAGGGAGAGAAATCTGAATCATCCAAAATATTAGCATTATTTGCACCCAAATTTTTAATCTTGAAAAAGGGGAAGAAACACCCAAGGGCGGAGCCATGCTTGGGCTCAGTTGGGCTGCAGCCCAAGTGGGCTTGCAAAAAACCCAAAAAAATTAAAAAATTATATGTAAAATTTACTCCCAACAAGTATTAGCCCACCAAGAATTTGATGCAGCGAAATCTCCCTGTTGATGCCGACGGGCGACAACAATGTTGTTTGCTTACATCCAAAAAGATCGGCACAGAATGAAGGCGAAGAAGAACCCACTCATAAACTCTTTTTCTCCACCGACTGAGGTGGGTTTAGGTCTTGTTTTTTACGAAAACTATTGATACTCTGTTTTTTAAACTCCTATGGGACTGAGATCTAATTTTATACTAATACATATAACAATTATATACAGTACATTAGTAGTACAGTACATGTATACTACCAAATGAGGTTAAGAAGAGTGAGTGGTGTTCACTTTATTTATTTTTGAACCACCACCTATCCTTCTTAATTTTTAAATCTCTGTCTTTGATCGGGAAAGTGAAGGTGTGGACGGAGTCTGTATTTTAAGGGTGTGGACTGGATCCGTGGTATATATGTATATATATATACATATATATTGGAAGAGGATCTTATAAGGGCTCCCTTACATAGCTTATGTAAGGAATTTTTTGTTCGAGATTGAATTTCGACGATCCGAACCGGTAGATGTGTTTAAAACATATTTTTAAGGTCTAACGCTAGAATTCGTAATAAAAAAATACCCGGAAATGCTTGATTTGAGCAGTTTTCATACAAACCGTAGGATATATATTTCATGAAAAACTGCTTGGATCAAGCTCTTCCGGATATTTTTTTTTTTTACGAATCCACGTGTTGGACCTTAAAAACACATTCTAAACACATCTAACGGTTCGGATTGTCGAAACTCAATCTCGAACGAAAAATCCCTTTACATAAGCTATGTAAGGGAGCCCCTATAGGATCCGGACTGTATATATATTTATAGTATAAGTATAGTAGCTTACTAAATTTTGGTAAGCCCAGGGTAGATTAATGTTCTGGCTCCGCCCTTGGAAACACCTGTGTTTTATTGTTGCGAAGAAGCATGGAAGAAAAGCAAATTAATAAGTACATCCTTTTATGGATTTGGGGCCTGTTTGGCCGACTCATTTTCTCATTTTCTACTTCTTATTCGTAAGTTATTGGTATTTAACAGTACAAACCGAAAACACATTAAGCCAAAACGCATTCAAAATTTGACATTTGGGACAAGAAATCAAAATGAGCTCCAGATTGGCTTTTCTCATTCTACTTTTCATTTTCTTCTACTTTGTTGCAAAATATATTCTGTACATTTCTTTCAAACATTCCTTTCAGATTCAAAATACATTCTGACCATAATTCAAAAAATCAAACAATTAAAAATGAAAAGTTAAAAATGAGCTTCCAAAACACTCCCGAAATGACTTCAGGTACGGTTTCTTTTTTGTCAAGGGAATATTTAATCTCTTCCGATTAACGACATTTGACGTTGCGGCGCGCTGTGAACTCTTTGTTGGGTGGATATATGGCTTATGTTTTTCCCATTATTTAGGTGGTTTTTTTCAAGCGTTTCCCATTTGGAAATGCCAGCTGGAGAAAGAGATTTATTACAGGCACCAAACCAAACCAATGAGATATTTTTGTCAAGTAGTGTTTTTTTTTTTTTTTTTTCTTTTAGACGTCATTGGATCCTACTTACTCGGACATCGAGGACGAGGCCCGACAGCATCTCCTTCATTTAATCCCATTTAGCCCGTTAAATATCCGGTAAGGATACACACGTATCCGTGTGCGCATAGATTGCGTTGTGTGGCTCATTTCGAGATTTCATACAAATAATGAGAGCCCATTCACTAATCTTAAAATATATTTTCAAGTGGCCCCGTAAAACATTACCTTAATGGGATCATTATAAATTCTCGATCTATGCTTCCGATTTTTTATAACTCGTAACACTAAATTGAAAATTGAAAGATTGGATCAAGTACTTAGAATTATTTGATTGGGCAGATTTTTTACGAGAACACTAGAGAACATATTTGAAAATTCGTGAACAACTTGGATTATTCATATGAGACTCAAAAGTAGGGTCTACAATGTGATATATGCACGGTCATTGTGCATATATGGGTTCGTAGCAAAACTGTTAAATATCTCTCCCATCTCGTCGTTGAGCTTTTGTTTTTTTGACAAATTACGCTGCACCCCGTGTATTCTTCTGAAACAACACTGTCATCACTTCTATAGTTTGGCATCACATTGGAACCCCCTCTCAGCTAATGCCGTTAAGTCAAAGAGCCTGTTTGGGCGCCGCTATTTTTCATTTTCCCATTCCCATTATCTGCTTCTGGGTGTTTGGGGGAGAAACCCTAGAACTCCTCTCAAAATGAATTTTGCATTTGCACAATCTAGGGCAGAAGTGAAAAAGAGGTGGGGAGCTCCTTTTTCATTTTTCATTCTCGATTTTTGTATTCTCTCCTTTTTATTTACGTGAAGTTTACCGTATATGTCTTCTACTTTGGTGGAATTTGTAGAATTAAGAAACAAATACGTAAATATGAATTTCATTGAACATTGATTCCTCATGAAACTTATAGTCATTTTTGCTACAGGAAGGGATTATCTGTCATTAAGAAAAACCTAGGGCTATCAGTGAAATTTATCATTTTCATTTAATTTGCATGTCCCTCTCTTTCCGTATTCAGTAGAATCAGTACTTCATCTCTCTCTCTCTCTCTCTCACTCTCTCTCTCTCCGCCTTCAGTTCTCCGCCTAAAAATGGTAGTACTTCTCTTCCACCCCCTCTCTCTCCTCCTCCTCCTCACACTCTCCCCCATTCTCCCCGCTTCTCTCTCCACGCCCACCCCCAATTACCTCAAACTCCCTCTCCTCCTCCTCCCCTCC
>JAXBDA010006597.1:0-20254 GCA_036023075.1 Gaultheria prostrata
TATATATATGTGTGTGATTACATATATGCCTTGGCTCGATAATGGCAAAAGAATTACAAAATCTCTTAACAGACTATGTAATCACATTTTTACTATTAGAAAGAGGTACAGAATCAATCAATTCTCTTCCCTTGGTCTCAAATGGGAACAACATAACACAGATTCCTACAACGACTACAATTACTTCAAACAGAACAACTGCAGCAGTTTGATGACAATCGCTCACCAATGCAACGGCCACGAGAGGGCATATCATGCCACCAATTCTTCCAACAGCTGTTGCGATTCCCACGCCAGTTGACCTTATGGATGTCGGATATACCTACAGAAAATAGGATTGGAGATAAGAGAGTATTTAGAAAAGGAATGTAAAAGAGGAGGACGAGAACATAAACAAAATATGCTTCATGTTATGGGTGGTATATATTTATGGTTCCGATTAAAGAAGTATACATATATGGTCAAAAAAAAATCTATTGTGTCCTTAAGTATCATGCATTGGTAAAACAATAAAGACGGATGGTATATGTAATATGTGCGTTTGTGTGTGTCTGTGTGTGTGTGTGTGTGAGAGAGAGAGAGAGAGAGATGCGGCATAACTCTTATTTGGAACAAATCCTTCGTAAACACCAAAAAAGGAATAAGCTCTATCGTGAGAGTATTTTGTAATGAACAATTAAAACAAACTACTCGCGCTCTCCCGCAAGAAGTGTACATGCTCTTTATTGGAAACTGAAATGCACTGATTTATAAACTACATATCCACATGGAGCGGGTCAGAAATCAGTCACCCATTGAAAAGAAGTTGCAAACCAGGACTTTCTAATACAAACTAGTCATAAAAAATTTCATACTTGAAAGATATCAAGGGTTATAAATATCAGCAAGTAATTCCAGTATTCAAAAGAATCTAAATTTTATTATATAAGCCTCTGAACTGAACTGAAGACGTAAGGGCCCCTACCCAGGCACAAAATAACCAAAAAATGATTTAAGAAACAATGTCTTTGGAATCTCTGGGGTGTTTCTAAAAAAAAAAAAAAAAAAGGTACCTCTGGGGCATAGATACAGACTACTGTAAAAGTAGCTGAAATGAACATCCGAGCCCCAAACAACGCCGCTGTGGTCATTATCTCACCCTGCTGTGATACCAGAGGCAGAAGTAAAACAAATCCCAACAGCAGCATAATTGCCATGGAGAACTTCCGGCCCAATTTGTCCACAATTATTGCAGAGAGAACAAGCCCAGGAAACTCTGCAAACAAATTCAGAAAGTCGTGTTATCTAAAGATCATGTTATAGTACATAAAATTCCTGAAGGAAAATACAGTTTCAAGACTATAATGCTGCAATACCTGCCAAACTGGTGATGAATACATCTATATAGAGGCTAGAATCCTGAACATTTTCTGCAAGGACTGCCCTTGAGCTACATTTGCTCTGTTCAGAGCTAAGCTCAGAAGTCAGCAGTATAACGCCATAGTATAAAAAGGTATTTCCAAAGTACACCAGCCATAAGAGAAACGTTGTTCGTATTAATTTTGATGAGAATAGCACCAACGGTGAGGAGGAACTTGTTTCAGAGTCCTTGGTTTTCTTTTCACTTGAGGTGAGTAAATGGGTATCTTCCGATTGAGAAAAGTCTTCATTCACATCTGTTACGTGATCAGAGACAAGTATGCCCTGAGGAAGTTTTGTTCTGTTGAGGGTTGCTACATTTTCCAGTACAGCCTGTGCTTCACTTGTTCTGCGTTTCATACATAAATATCTTGGAGTCTCAGGTATAAGGACATAAAATAAGAGCAGTGCAAAGCATGGTACGGTAGACAATGCAAGCAGCCATCTCCAACCCAAGCTAGGCATGATAATCTGCAATTTGCCAGCAGTGAAGATTTTACTTCCCAGCATTCTCAATGATATAAATGTCAGATTTCCTCCATTGGGTAGTTGGAATTTGTTGAAGATACAAATAATAAAATTACCACTCTCTCCATTAAGCTTTTAGATGAGTTGGTGGTTAACAATCTAATATGGTATCAGAGCAGGCAATAGATTCTAGGTTCGAACCTCACCACCTACCTAGTAATTACAATTTACACGTGTTTAGCCTACTTATGGAGGAGAGCCTGGCTACACGTGAGGGGGCGTGTTGAAGATATAAATAATAAAATTACAACTCTCTCTAAAAGCTTAACAATGTAATAGAATTATTGGATTATATAATCTATACAATGAAAGTGCTCTTATTTGCAGAAACGAGAATGAATAGAACAGTAATCCTTTATAATCCAATCTGTTCTATTAACTTGTTGACTTTCCCCACTCTCCTTGGCGAAAACCAATTAATAATAAAATTATTGGATTATACAATCTATACAATCTATACAATGAAAGTGTCCTTATTTGCAGAAATGAGAAATGAATAGAACAGTAATCCTTCATAATCCAATCTGTCCTACAACTTTGTTGACTTTCCCAACTCTCCTTGGCGAAAACCAATAAAGAAGAATCTACCCCACATGTACCAACATAATGAGTTTTCAGTCGATAGTCAAATTACAATTAATCTACTTGGTGCTATTTTGCCGTTAAGATATGATACGTTCATCAACATGTTGCAAGGAAACTACTCTAAGAAAATGCATTGCCAACGCCACAAGATTAGAAACCGGAAGACCAAGATTAAAAAAATAAAAGACAGAAAAAAGAGAGAGGATAAGTATTAGAAACCGGAGACCAACTAATCATCGGACCATCACTAATACCCTGACCATTAGTTGTTTCAGGCTTCAGAATACAAATCATTCTCCTCATAGCTGAACATTTCTAGTTTCACATGAACCACCACAAATCTATTTTTCATGGTGTTCATGTTCAAAAGTTTTAGGTTAACATTTAGTAATCTTTTTCCCCGCCATATTTGGCATACTTACATTATTTCAGCTATAGCAAATTTGCTTTAGTAATTATCCTTCAAAAACCATGTGAGAGATTTCGACGGAAGAGATCAAGAAAATACAGTATGCAGAGTTAACTTCTAGGGTAAAGTAGATATGCGTCTTTGAAGGGGAAAACCCTAGCTCTCTCATGTCAAGGAGGGAATCAATGGCCTGTCTTGCGAGGCCCTTAATTTCTGCACAATCGAAGGGAGAATCAAATTTAAATTTACACTATGAGAAGGAAACCGCTCTTTGGTTATTTATATAGTTCCCTTGATAAGTATTTTTAGTTATTTCAGATTCTTTATCTTCAAGCTGACATTACTGCTTTATCAGGAAGCTATAAAATACACGACCTGCATCCTTGAACTTCGTCTGCTTGAATATAATTCTACGGCCATTTGTTCCTACTGTTTTTTTCTTTTGATGATGGTTGTCCTGTATGAGGGAAAAGAAAACGCGTTCTTTGTTTGGGGGATAACAGGACCAGCAAGACTGGAATGAGCTAGAACCGGGAAAAGATGAAAACAATAATGTCATCATTATTGTACGACAACAAAATGGCTAGATGCCAACTTTTTACATACCCATGCGACTGCAGCCTCAAGAACTGTTCCAACAGACCAGAAAGTAGAAAAGATGACCATCCAAGTACCTCTGTTTGGAGTAGGAACAAACTCTAAAAACCATGATTGGAATACATGCCCACCTCCCAAACCAATACCGACTATCAAACGAAGAATCACCAGCCATATATAGTTTGGGGAGAAAGCACTTAAAACGCCAGCTCCTGTAGTGACAATAGCCACACCAAGTAAACTCTTCCTGGATAGGAAAGACGGGAAATAATCATTCTAAGGTTGAGCAAAATTATGGAAAACGATGAAGAAATGGTGCCACGAAATAATAAAGAAGTCCACGATAAAGTATGAAAAACGAGGTTACAGACTCGCAAACCAGATCGGGTTTGTATTGTTTAAATTAAACTGTAAATCATGATAGCGGCACATTTAGCAACCTGAATGCATTAGTATTTTGCCAACCAAAACTTCTGTCAAGAATCCCTTTTTTTTTTTTTTTGGTGCAACGGGAATTCCCAAAACTAGAACGAAAAGGAGTTTAGAACAATAGCCCACATAGATAAAAGAAAATTAAAGAGCTACTAGTCCCTATAGCGTCCAATGCCCAGGGCATCTTCGATCACGAAGTGACGAACTGATTGTGGGGATTCCTCGGTTAGAACTTGATCTTCCTCTTGCTCTGCCCCCAATCTGGCAAGGTGGTCCGCACTTTGATTGGCCTCTCGGTAGATGTGAACCAGGTTTGCACATGTTCGAGCTAGCAAAATCTTTGAATCTGCTATCAAGGCTTGATGAGGATGCCTTTCATCGGGACCCTCATTTATCAATTTGACTGCAACTTGGAATCAGATTCAGTGCACACATTTTGAATGCCTTTTTCGAACATAATAGTTAAGCCTCACATTCCTTTGTGGTCGCGAAAGATTCCCCCAACGCCAGCTTTGCCTGAGCTCTCATATAAGCAACCCTCAAGGATGGCTATTGCCCTGCTTTAGTAACACTAATGCAGGTTCAAGTAGAAGTAGATTCGAGACAGGGCTAGTCTTTGGCACTATTCATGCAAAAGTCGCTGCTCTAAGACTTGAACCCCCTTTCTCATGCTTGATATGCAAGCTTTCACCATTGCTCCGAGCAACATCCCCGAGGAATAAAATTGTGAAATACACATAATTATCTTGTGTTTATAAAGAATACTCAAATTGTTATTGAGGCATTCACACCATAAAAGTAAGTTGAATGCATCACATAGAGGAGTTAGCAAACAAACTAGGTTCTGGTGTTTATTGTATTCACTCTAAAATATTTTATTCAACCTCATGGAACTTTTTCAAGGATTTGGGACATAAGGCTCGGTTTGGTTTGGTTTGGTTTGGTCATGTTTTCATATTTGAGATCAAGCTTTTGTCAGTGAAGGACATGACCTAAGTACCATGGACATGGACAGCTGACAAGACACGAGACGAACATGACATGGATAGAGGCTGCCATGCCCACTTGTGGGGAGCCTAATTAAAGCCTGAGCAAAGCTCTGTATGGACAGGCCCTAAAGGAGTTCATAGCACTTGGGAGGTTCGAACCTGAGATCTTATGAAGGAGCAAACCCCTTAGTCCCAGGGGTTGCTGACATGCCGATTTCAAAACAATGAAATTGACATTTTTTAACCATGAAGCATATTTTTTCTATTTTAATATGCCATGTATCTGTATTTAAATCACGGAAAATGTAAAATGCAAGATTACACTATGAAGAACTAAAAAGCCCATATATTTCCCAAGTGTTGGATGGTAATTGATGCATGTTTCCAACTATGGTATTTCATGTTTGCCCAAGTAATGGAAATGTGCATTCTGAAGTGTCCGAAGAATGTCTAGTTCTACAATCCCTGGTTCTAAAAAGGTGCCCAGTTCTAAAAAAATTAACCAAATTAAGCCGTAAGTCCCAATCAATTAGGCTCGGCTACATGAATTCATTTTCTCCATTGAAATCTATCGAGGGCATCATGTTACAGTTTTAAAAAATAAACAAACAATGTCGCATGCTAGGACGTGTGTCCAGCATGGGGTCCAAGAGTGTATGGCGAGTATAAGTGTCCAACATGACATGGGCATAGTACTTTGCATGACCATAAATCGTAAAACTTATATACTGTCAGCTCTAAAAATATTTACACCTCCAAAACTGTATTACAAAAACAGCGGGTCTACTGGTATATGTATGTTTCTGTGTCTTTGAAGAAACTTTCTAACTTCTACAATACTGCCTATAATATCAGCTAAAGGCTAACGCTCTGCTAGCCTTACTGTAAAAGATTTAGTTTCATCACTTGAGTTCTGTGTTTGCTTTTGTTATGTTTCAGAGAAAAACAGAATACGAAGGGGAGAAGCAGAATGCAAACGGGGAACAAATACAAACAGAGAGACTTGAACCCAAGATCTCTTGCAACCTTAGCTCTGATACCACGTTACGTTTCAGAGAAAACAGAATTGTGTTACTGAATAATAAGAATACAATGCTTAACCAACGTTTAAATAGAGAAACCTAGAAAACCCTAGAAAGTATCTATTCCTAAAATAGAAGATACAAAGAGATATGATAATGATACGCTCTAGATGCCTAAAAAAGAGGATACAACACAATACAAGAAGATACATAGGTATATTCACAGCTTCGATATATCTTCAAAGACTCAACTTCCACTACAACTAATTCTGTTTAATTTTCTGATTCCGATGTGCCTTGCTTGACAACAGTAAAGGCAGTAGAATGAAGATTCG
Organism: Gaultheria prostrata; assembly: GCA_036023075.1. Classification (NCBI taxonomy): domain Eukaryota; kingdom Viridiplantae; phylum Streptophyta; class Magnoliopsida; order Ericales; family Ericaceae; genus Gaultheria; species Gaultheria prostrata. The sequence goes on from JAXBDA010006597.1 coordinate 6,296, forward strand.
TGATAACATGAGAAATGAGAAAACACAAAAGGAAAGGTGCTTACGTCCTCCCATAGCTATCTGACACAAAGCCCCATGCATATGCTCCAACTGCCATGCCAGCAAAGACAACAGTTGTTATCAGAGACTCTTCACTAGAGGAAAGTCCCCACTCGGACTTAACTGCAGGTCCTACAAATGAAAGCAGCATTATTTCCATTGATTCTGCAATCCAGCCGAGTCCAGCATAAGCAAGCACAAGACCCTGGAACTTCCCAAAGCCAACAGTAGAAAGTGCTTCATCCAAACTGTATGCAATGCTCTGATCGGCCATCTAATCAACCAACCAAATAAAAGAACCTGAGATTATGTGCAAAAAATTGCATACGAGAATAAAAACATTTTGACTCAAACATGAGCAACCTACTTATTACTTTTCCTTCTTGTGGTCAGTATACACTAGCCAGCCATTACCGACTACTCGACCAGAGACTTCAAATCTGTCAACCACTGCCAATTTCGTAAGCAATGGCCTAAACACAATATCTTCTTTTTTTTTTATCAACCTAAACACAATATCTACTAGCTAAGAAAACTAGGAAAACAATACATTATGACTAGACTTTTGATATCTCTAAGTTGGGAGAAAAAAATTGAGTTTGTCATTTCATTGGCAAGAGGACATAAAGAAAGAGAAGGGAAGATAAAAAATAAAAATAAAAAAAAGGGAGTCTAAAAGGGTATTTAAAGGGATGATGTTGTCGGTTTTGCATGTTCTCAACTGTTTATACGCTAAAAAAAAAGAGCTTCAACTTTTCTTTCTTTTTTGTGATAAGTGCAATGTATTATTAGCTCAAGGATGACACCCTTTCCAACAAAACAAAAACAATAGCTACTAGCCAGATAAAACAGAACCATAAACCTTAACTATACAGGTTTGAGAATCCTCTCAGACAAAACCCAACTAACACAAAGGGCCTTGTTCTTCAACGAGTACTTCACATTTCTCCTAGAGAGAAAGTCCCTCATTTCAGACCCAATTCTGATGGCCACCTGACCATGCTCATTTGCTTTCTTCTTTCCCTTGAAATATTCTACAATTTCTCTCCTCCACAAGCCATACACAATAGCTGCCACACTTGAAACAAAATGCTTCCAAGGCCTTCATCTTCACCTTCACATGAACACAAAACAACTCAAGAAAATCCCCCAGCTTATGAGGCATCCCCTGCACCAAATTCTTGACCATCACCTCCTTCCATACAGCTAATGACAATTGACAAGGGACATTCACAAAAGAGATGCTGGTGTGTCTCCTCTTCACCTCTGCAGAAACAACAGATCCCATCTAACTGCATGCCCCAGTAGTCTATCTTTAGTGTTTAACCTCTGATGAACAACTAGCCAGAGTATGAAAGCCTCACTTTTTGTATGCATTGGTCTCAAATTGAACTCAATTTAGTTCTATCTTAAAGCAAGGTAGAAGATAAATGTATAGTCTAAGATTTGAAAGCATGTCATCTAAGTTGTGATGGCTCAGCAACTGAAGCAAATATCTCCGTGTCTACCACATTTCAACGCAAGTTCTCCCAACAGCTGCAGGAACATAAAGTCCTTCCGAATACAAAAGTAGGACAATAAGAAGCTTGTAAGTAGAATTATACGTAACTCCTCTAAATAAGCAGGATAAGTGTGAGGTATTATCCTAACATGACATATCCAAGTAAGTGCTTTGCTTAATCAACTGTTCATTCGAGGAAGCTCCATTTCTCTTCCACATGGGATGATTTCCACAGAATCCGAGGAAAGTGGTTTGAATAACAAGAAAAGTTCCATACAGTGATCGTAGGCTTGAACAGTATTCCTACATAATTTTGTGACTGCAGTTTCTATAGATAGTGCAGGCATGGTGAGGTGTTTTCTTAATGAAAAAATATATGAACTTCAAACAATTCAAGCTATAGTGGGGCCGGAGGGCGCCCTGGCCTCAACCACTTTTTTTAAAAAATAAAGTAATATTTAATTTTGAGGTATATTTGTATGGTAGTATCTTTTAATATATTATTTAATCTAGCTTATATTCAAACAATTTTAGATAACTTTGGCCCAATAAACCACTAAGTATTTGTTACTACTACCTTTTTTTCGTGGATGACTAAAACATGCATGTACGTATTTTTCGAGACACTAGAGCACAAAAAACATTTTTCTGGATGAGCACTTATATTTTTGTCCGGCGCCCCTAGGATAGAAATCCTGGCTCCACCACCGATCAACCCTATGCCAAGTTTAGCTCTCGAGGTAAAGGAAATGGTTTGTAGAACCAGACGTAGCACATAGGATATGGTATGCCTAAGAACAAGTGATGATCGTAAGTCCAATTTCCAAGTAGGAACCATATTCCAAACTATTTCTCCTATGTAGATTCTCACAAGAACAACTTCAAAGGAATGTATGTCCAATTTCGACAGAAAAAAGGAACCAGAAAATTCAATTATTTATCAAGTATTTGAAGTGGGTTCCCGGATTAAACTGGAGAACCAAATTTTCGTTCATGTGCTGCACATGGGTGTGAAATAAAAGTGATATGCTTCATATTAAAAGAATTTAATGTGCAATTTGTGATACAGAAAAATCAATTTCAAATATAGAAACATATACATACGCACATACATAAAAATGCAGAGAGTAAAATAGATTAGGGTAGATTGTCTTACCTTACGTAACGAAATTGGTATTGAATATCCAAACCCAAGAAGCAAAAAATAAGGACAGAAATGGTAGTGGCTCTTCTGTATCCAAATATGCTCTCATTTATCGATGATCCGATGGTTATGTCGAATAGGGTAGGCGTTCATTTTTTGGGAACCGCAGAGGAGGCCATCGTCGAATCCAAAAATGCGCCGAAAACAAGTGAATCATCAAACCCAAAAATTCTGGGTTCTTGGTTGCTTGTGGGTTTGGGATTTGAGGTTTGTTGGCCATGATTTTTCTCTCCGAATACTGTTGGGGGTCACTTCGTGAGGTACACAAAGTATTTAAATATATCGGTCAACGTTCAAATGTCCCCTTTTTAGGAAAAAAATATATCAGTTCAGTAATATTACAACACAGCACAACAACAATAACAGAACTCATATAGTCCCAATCATTGGGGGTATGAACTGGAATGATTGGGAACAGACCTAATCTTTGGCAATATGCAAAAAATGGCTGCTCTCAGAATACCACTTAAATAATAGCCCCATAAACCTTCAAGAATTGAGGAATTCTGGATGAGCCAAGGAGCTATATGAAATGGACCCCTGGACCTCCAAGAACCAAGGATGCAGGGATAATTCAGTAATATTAGGTTAAAATAATTTAAATATTTTAAGAATTTGATTGGTGGCATCGAAGTCAGTAAATCTAACATTTGAGAAAAAATTATCATCTAGTATCTTTTTTTTTTTTTTTTGCTCATATTTATCATCTTTTCCGCTTTATTTTTTTTTGGGCATCCACCTGAATATTTTAGTAATTTAGGGTGTTTGGCTACAATTTCTTAGGCCATCTCTAAAACCTTTACCCTTTTTTTTCACCAGATTTGATTAAGAAAGTGGCAAAAAGTTTGATTTGATATTAAGGACCGCAATGACTATCATAAAATTCCTTCTTATCCCAAACGGCTGCTTAGGAAAGAAACATTGCAAAGGCATTTAATTTATTACCATTCCATTAAGGAAAGAACGACAAAAAGGCTTTTAGTATTTATAGAATGTTACCATTGCAAATTTGGTAAAAGAATTGATATTGGCTATTTCTCTCCTATTAGAGCGGACTCCACTCCTTCATCAAATCTTTCACCAAACTCAAATTTGAGTAAAAATCACCAAAAATTTCACTCCACTCATTCACCAAATCCTCCATCAAATTTGGTTTTACTCAAATATTTCACCAAATTTGCTCATCACCAAATCTAGAACCAAAATTTCAAGGCTCTTTTTTTGCACTTTTATTTACCCTTTTTCTATTCAATGTTGTGGATTAAATCTCCACCGTACAATTTGAGAAAGGGTTGGAAGGAGTCATACCAAATCAAGTTTTTACCAAAATTTTCACATAAATTTGAGTAAAAATTTGAGTAAGGAATGAAGACGCTCTTAGTTTGATGAAGCATTTGGTTTTTCCTTCATTTGGTATCGTTTTGATGAAATGGTTGGAGCTGGCATTTTACCAAAATTTTCATTAATTTTGAATTTGATGAAATATTTGATGAAGGGTTGGAGCTGCATTTTACCAAATTTTTCAGCAAATTTGAATTTGATGAAATATTTGATGAAGGTTGAAGATGGTCTAAGTTAGGAAGAAACTTAAGAATACCTCCTATCAACAAAAGTAATGACTGATGCAATTCTCAAATTCAAAATATTTCATTGAATATCCTTATTAATTATCAAATAAAATCATGTCGATCTCTTCAAATTTAAGTACTCACTTTTGTCCCAAATTGCTAGACCCTACAAAAAAAAAGTGCAATTTTGAGACCAAAAAATAAAATATTTTCATACACATTTTTTGAAATTTGTTTCCATCATATCAAAGAACTCATTTAGTACTTTAATTTGGTCTAAAACAATTCAAAAGATGATGCCACGAAAGTATTTTGTTTTTTACCTGAAAATTGGAAGATTTTTCCTAGGAGCGGACAATTTGGAATGGAAGGAGTAAAGGTACTCAAATAAAAATATTTTCATTTCGAAAGCTAACATACACATTAATTTTTTCAAACTAAATTCAAACAAAAAAAGTGATACTAATAAATAATATTTCTAATTTATCCACATTTTGTATAGAAAAATCTTATACCATATTTGTTGTTGTCACGCCATAGAAGATGGCTAAAATGAAATATGAGCTTGCCAAAAAAAATTTTGATAAATTTATCATAATAATATTAATAATGACAATAATTTGTTCATTTCAAAACATTTATCAAATTGAAAAATTACTAAAATGGATGTTATATGTTCAAATTGGCACAGGTAAGTTTACCAATTTTCACATTCTCAAATATGATAAATTAAAAAGTTATACAACGGCACGTGGAGATTTGATTAAAAAAATGAGATTCCGGGAGAAAAGAATCAAGGGCATTTTCGTCTTTCGATATAAGATTCCATGGCTTTAGTATTTTGTTTGCCTTTCCATGTCTATCTATATTTTTAAGAGTTGACACCATGAAAAGTAATTTAAGTATTCTAGATACCACTGATCTGAAATTCCGCCAACTTTATTCGTGGATTTTTTTCGGTTGTGACGGAATAGTAGTATAAGTCTATAAGAGCAAGCCCAGCAGATGACTCAAATCCCTCCATATTCCTATTTTAGGGAGTCAAACCCCAAAACTAAACTCCAACAGACTACCTAAACCCCTCCCTAAAATACTCTGATGAACAGTAGCTCCCTAAATACCCTTCTGTTTAGGGAGCCACTATTCATTCCCTACCCATTTTTTAATCATTTTTTCTTTTTCTTTCTCTCTCCTCTCTCTCCTCTTTATGTGTATAATATATATTATATGTATTAGTTTATATTATTTAATTGGTATAGAGAAAGTAATAGAGAGGATTGTTGGAGTGTTGAAAGAGATGTGAGTAAATAAAACACTATTCACTACTTTTTGTAGAGAAAAATTTAGGGAGTTTGCTGGGCTTGCTCTAAGACAGTCTTACGGTCTACGTGCCAACCAATCAAAGCACATGCTTTTAAGAAGAACAAAGTAGCGCCACATACCCCAAACCAACTTTTCAATGGTGCCCCAAAGTGGTATTGGGGCACCGGTGACCCACTAAATCTAAGTCACTAAATAAAAAATAGATGAATTTGAACCGTTAGATGAAAACCACCACAAGAAAGAAGGTGATTTTACTTTTTTGCCCGCGCAATTGTACTTACTACTATGAACATAGGTTTTACTTACCACAAAAACAGATCACACTTACCACATGTATAGGCCATAAATTGTGGTAAGTAAAGCCTATATTTATGGTAAGTAAAGCATGTATTCATAATAAGTAGATCAAGTGTTCATGGTAAATAAAATTGGGACACCGATGCCCCAATACCACTTAGGGGCACCACAGCCTGACCACAAACAGAACAGAATGCCGCCTCATGGAGAAAAATAGGTATCGACAGTTAGGTATGTGTGCAAAACTCTATTGTGGGGCTCCACGCAAATGGAGATGTTCATTTTGTTTGGAGTAAGTTTTTTACTTCATTGAAAGTCAGTTTATTTTTATTTTGTTTAATCTGGAGAAATGTAGTATTTGTTGGATAATATGTTTACTTTTTTAGATAAAACCGAAAATATTAATGCATAAAATCATAACGCAAAACCTGGAAATCGATGAGAATGAAATGGTGATCAAGGCGAGTGTTTAACACTCTGTACTTAAGACAGATTCGTCCCCGCTACGGTGCTTACGGTCTGTATGAACGTCTATCTCTCAGCACTACTTGATCTTCACCGAATGGAAGTAGCACTCCAATCGTTCGGTAGGCGAACCAAACTTGTGTTTGTACTCTCTCCAATGAAAAGACTCCGACTCAATGAAAGTGTAGAAAAAATCAACTCCTAAAATGAATGAATGATGTCATATATATATATATATGCTAACTGGTGACTCTACGAATAGTCACCAGAGAGAAGAGACACATCTGTTCACGAAAGGACGCGTCCGTCCACAGCGAACATGTGTCAATGAAAAGATGCAACTCTAATTTAAATCAATTTTCATTCATACTTAAATAAAATATTATATCCATAATATTTTTCCAACAATCCCCCACATGAATGAAATTGACTCGATAACCAATGCAAAAAACAATGCAAACGACACACACACACACACAGAGTATAATAGGAAATCTCCTGCATGGGGTTAGGTAGCTTTTGGCTTTGAACCTCGCTTTGTGAATAACTATCGGACTTACTGGCTAACCAGTGAACGCGATGTCTTGAACTGTTCAGCCGTTGGTGTAAGCCAAGACAATAGTCAACGCACATGATCATTCCAAACACAGTTGGTTCTTACGGTTGTGCCCATTTTGGCCCTGGAACATTGACGACTGGTTTTCAGAGAGTGTGTTTTAAAGAATTCAGTCTTAAAATTCTCATAGAAGCAGCCCCACTTCACACTCACATAGGTGATCTCTTATTAAGAATATCCTGCTATAATGTTCACTACTAAATTCTGTTGTGGGGGTGTGTAATCATCTTGAACAAAATTACGTAAAACTTGTGTTAACGGAAGCTCCGTAAATAAGTTTTTCTCTTCATTAGGGAATCCAATCTCTCTCTCTCTCTCTAAAACCAAACCCTACCCGACCTCTTTCCGCCTCCCTCCTTCCCCTCCCCCTCGTGCATCGGCGGCGGCGGGAGGGGAGGGATATATTCCCCTCCTTCTCTTCCTCTATCCCTCTCTCTCTTTTCATTTTTCTGTTTTCGTGGCAGGTTTCTCACAGTGATTGATGTGTGGCGGCGCGTCGCCCATGGTCGCCGTTCTCTTTCCAGTCCCTTCCTCTCTCCGGTGTCTAAATCTCCTTGCCACCGATGTGATTGTTGGGTTTCACCGGTTTATGCCTAACGGTGATCGGCTTGGGATCGGGGCATTGGATCTGAGTTTGGTGGAGTTGCGGCCCTGGTTCGGCACCGCGTCCGGCGTCCTGATTATCTCAGTTTGCTTCTTGTGTCTCCGGTGCTGATTGTTGGGTCTATCCGGTTTGGTGCCTAACGGCTAATGTATGCTGCAGCTGCTAGATTTTCACAGGTTCCGGACGGTGGTGTTGGGGCCTGCCATGGTTGGCGTGCGGGTGTCGGTCGGCGGAATGTCAATGGTCGAGGTGGCGCTGGTGTCTTGAGCATGCTGGAAGCAATGGCGGGATGGCAGATGGATGGTTGGTGGTTGCTTTGGTGATGATGGCGGATGAAGCGTGGAGGTGCTGGGTTGCTTTGGTGTTGATGGCGGATGGAGCGTGGAGGTGCTGAGATGCGTCACGGGTTTGGCCTAATGTGGAGGGCTGTTGATCCGTTCTTCGGGGCAGCAATAGGGGCTTGTTCCCCGGGTTCCGGCAACGGGGTGGCAGCGACACTTCTCTTCAGGTGGCCGTGGTTGATGTTTGCGGCATGGCAGTGGCGGCAATGTGTGCGTATTACTGCTAGGGTTCTTCTTATTGGGATTGGCCCATTCTATTTCGAAGGTGTATTTGAAATGTAATATTTGGGTATGTTTCGACCCATTGGGGTGTCGGGCTTCGGCCTCGGTTTTCTCGATTGGCTTCTTGCCAATCATTGGGAGGGTCTCGTTTCCCTTTAATCTTTGTACCTCTCCAAAGATTAATAAAATTATTATTTTTTGCTTTTCAAAAAAAAAAGAGTATCCTGCTATACCCCACTTGGATTTACCAAGGTATAAGAATCATTAAAAGTTAAAACTTAACCTAAACCGCTACAGGCATCACTGTTTCACCATAGGAATGAGTTGGAGAGATATGTCCTTAGTGATACTCCTAAGTCTCATATAACTCGGTTGTCCCGTTGAACCTAGATCTTGGGATCTCCAGTCAGCTAGGTTGGGTTGCCGTTATAGAGACTTTTAATTAATAGGCTTGAATCTCAATCCCCTCGATGAACCTTTGTTCTCTAGTCAAAACCCCCTTGGTTAACGGATCCGTAATTTTTCCTTTGACATTTTATTCTTAAGCGATAACAAATGGTATACGGCAACTTGTCTAAAATATAAATATTGAGACTAACCATTCTATATGGTCCTCTGTGTCATTTTTTGTTTTAACAACTGGTGGCCACCATATTATATCCACTGGCACAGAATTGGACCCCATAGGAAAATCCTCCAAAAGTAGCGTAGCCGCTTTGCTTACTCGCTTTTGTCTAATCCAGTGAGTTGATCAGACTCTATTGTAGACATTACTATACATGTTTGTTTAGAGGATTTCCAAACCTTTGTTGCACTATAATTGTAAAATTAAATCCACGCTTGGATTCTAAAAATTTAAATTGGATACTCATATCACGATACTTTATTCTTCGAGTATAGTTGGACATCTCCAATAGTGCAACAAATAGTTAAAGTTTGTGGAAATTATAATTATTACTTCCCCCACAATTCTGAAATTAATTCAGAATCTCTCAAAATAATTTCCATAGTTAGTGACATGTCATATACTATGTCAAAAACTCTTTCTTCATCTCTCATGTCTCAAGGCACACTTGCAAATTGAGTAATTCACCCCAAATCGAGTTACTCTTTACTCAAATTTCCACGATTTTTCCACTCGAATAATTGCCACAATTCTATATTAAATGCAACATGCATTCCATGTATTTTTCCGTGTTCATTGGATACTCTCCATAATATAAAAATCGATTCCACTTTATTTTTAAAAAATAACGTGTGGGGTAATAGTTGTTCAAGTAACAACTAAATACTAAAGATAGAGAATGTTATCTAATATCTTTGTATTAGCATGACTTTGTTTTCATACTTGATATCAATCAAGTCATAAAAAGACTTAACCCATTCAACAAATTACAAAAAGTTGTGTTGTGTCGTTGTCTATTCAAAATAGAAAAAGAAAGCCGTGATATCAATTAACGTGTTGGTTAATTCCCAAAGGACACCTACAAAGTACAAACCAAACTTCGTGTCCCTTCCTATGTTATAGAGTTACGAACGGGTTTGAAACACTAAAGTTACAAAAATCTGTTTCCAGATTTAAACCAATAACTAAAAAAAAAATGTTCAACATGGGAGTAGCAGACTGGTACGTTGCACCGAAACGGTGCTACAACTAATATATGCACGCAAATCTCAATGTTTTGACCCAGGACCAGACTCTTAGGGCTTGTTCGTTTGGGGTTTCCAAACCGGGTTTTAAAAATCCTCTCTTGTTCGGTTTCAAAAGGGGTTTTCAAGACCAGTTCTCAAAAAGTCACCAAACAAGGCAGAAAAACACATTGATGCACACTTTTGAAAGCCACCAGGTTTTGAATTTTCAAGAGGGGTTTTCAAGACCGGTTCTCAAAAACTCATCCAAACAAGGTGTTAGCCGACTCTCTCATATGGTTCTACTCGTCCCATTCTTAGATCAATATGAACCCATTATATATGTGCATAACAAAAATTGATACTATCATGGATGTCAAAAAGCAAAACGCGCCCATACTCAAGTATGCAGAATGTATGGAGAATCAGACAATCAATATAAAGAAAATTGCCGTAAGCATAAATCGAACACTATAATGACAATTCAAGTATGAGCATTATTTGCAAGTTTCAGATTCTTTCACGGTAAACCAGAAATCACAAAAAGTAGATTCTGTCTTAAGATTGTTGGATAATATGTTTACTTTTTGAGATAAAACCGAAAATATTAATGCATAAAATTAGAACGCAAAACCTGGAAATCGATGAGAATGAAATGGTGATCAAGGCGAGTGTTTAACACTCTGTACTTAAGACAGATTCGTTCCCGCTACGGTGCTTACGGTCTGTATGAACGTCTATCTCCCAGCACTACTTAATCTTCACCGAACGGAAGTAGCACTCCAATCTGTTCGGTAGGCGAACCAAACTTGTGTTTGTACTCTCTCCAATGAAAAGACACTCAATGAAAGTGTAGAAAAAATCAACTCCTAAAATGAATGAATGATGTCATATATGTAGGCTAACTGGTGACTCTACAAATAGTCACCAGAGAGAAGAGACACATCTGTTCACGAAAGGACGCATCCGTCCACAGCGAACATGTGTCAATGAAAAGATGCAACTCTAATTTAAATTAATTTTTATTCATACTTAAATAAAATATTATTTCCATAATATTTTTCCAACATTACTGTCATTCAATAAAGCCAGCAGACACGCATGGACGGAGTTGAGATTTGGCCTTTGAGGCAGCGAAAATATGTACTCCCTCCGTCCCCATTGTATGGTCTTTTTTGGGAGTGTGAACCACTTTTCAATTTATTATATCTTGTAATTTATAATGTTTTAGGTGATTTTAAAAATATTGTATTATAAAATTAGTCGAGATCTATCAAACAAGATCGATATTGGATATAAAATTCATTACCAATTTAAAAATATAGCTAAGTTTTTCATCCGGTTAGAACTGGTTGAAAGGGTTTGAGCGGGTCTTAGCGGCCATGGGAGTCACAGATGAGGCATATGGGATTCAAATGGACATCGTAAAGCAAACCTAAAAATGTATCTAGAAATTGAAATAAAAAGAAAGATTGAGCACAAATAGTTCCAATCTACATGGGAGTAATTTTAATCGGCCAATTTCTAGCATGACCATATTTTTATCATTTGAACAAGTGAAAACTATCTTATTCAAATGGAAACCGCACTAATCAGCAGCAAAAAGGCATAAAAACAATGTGTATAAACAACCCATAATCCTTCGCTTGGAGAACCCCAGAAGACAAAGATTGGCATTTCGCCTCTTGAAATGTACCGAATGCAAAGATAAACCAGGGGAGTTCTCCAATAGATTTTAGGAAGATTTGATCAAATCAAATGCTTGATTTTATCCATTCAGGAAGAGATTTCATAAAATCTCACTTTTTTTAGTGCAAAAATGTGAGATTTTATGAAATTTCTTCCTGAATGGATAAAATCAAGCCCTTGATTTTATCAAATCTTCCTAAAATCTATTGAAGAACTCCCTCAAATCAACTACTAAATTCATTTTGACTACAAAAAGCCTGTAAATCTCCATTTGACAATGAAATCGAAAAGGAAAGGAAAGGAAAGAAAAGGAAAATAACAAATTTTACTCTTCCTTTGTTTGGATTGAGAGGAAAAGGAGAAGAACTATAAAGTTTTCTCTCCTCAATATTTCCTTCTCTTTTCCTCCTTTTTATTCTATTTTCTTTTCCTTTCTTTTCTACCAAACAGAGCCTTAGAGAATAAAAATGATATAACAAAAGATTACAATATTGTCAAAAAAAAAAAAAGATTACACTAAATTTTGACACGTTGATTGGAGTGTAAATTTTTTTCAAGCTGACCAAATTTTGACAAGTCCGTGAACCGAGCTCAGGTCCTCCGGAAGTCCAACATAGAAATCCAACATAGAAATTGGAAGAGAGAGAGAGAGAAGAGTGTGGAAGATGACTTTGGGGCTGATTAATGCGAATCCAGTGGTTCACGCCAAGAAGGAGAGGATTGCTCGTACCGAAGATTGTCACTGTGACGACGCCGTTGATCCTCTCGAAATCTATGATATCCTTTTCGTCTTTCAAATATCTGTTAAGCTCTTTATTTCGATTTATGGTTTGCTTTACTTTCTTTTGGTTGACTAGAAAATTGGGGGAAAGGGGAAAAATTACACGACTAGATTTTCTTATTTTTTTGAAAATTTGATTGATCACGACGAGATGAAATTAGGTGCTTTTTCAGAAAATTGAGATGTATAATCTCCACTTGCTTATTGTTTCCTCAATTTTGTTGAAATGTGGGAGGTTTGTGATCTTTGACTAGAATCGTGATTACATTACGTGAGGGATATAAGAGATCCGGAGCATCCGTATTCACTGGAACAGCTCAGTGTTCTCTCTGAGGAATCCATTACGGTCGATGAGAAGCTCGGCCGCATTCTGTGAGTAGTAATTTTTATTGCTATTAGCTCCTTATCACCAATTTCCTAGTTTATTGAATAGATGAATTTTTATTCTCAAAGCTTTGTTTAGTCTACTAGTCTGATCACATGAAATTGTGGAGTTATATGTTTGTAGACTGAGCGCTAGTCCAGTCTCTCCATCCTGTCCGGTTTGGTACGATTCGGGCCATTGTGGGCGTTCATATCACAGAAGTTTAATCACGCCAAAAGATTGGTTAATTAACTATTGAATATTGATACCTAAATAAACAAACCTCATTAGTGGAACAAAAAAAGGATGGCCCAAATTTTTTTGAAGGTTAAGTCTTTGATTTTCTTTTCTTACATAAATTTGTTTAGTTTACAAAGATTTTGATGTCCGATTAAGCTATTTTATTGAGGAGGGATTTGTCTGTGTAAGCCACGAGATGAATGGTTCAGATTATTGTGATGGGATCCAAGGGAGCCCCAAATAGCCGAAAACTGGACCAAACCGGCCTGGATTGAGACTGGACTGGAGCTTAGTCCTGTGTTTGTGCGCCAATGTTGAGTATTGCTATTTTCCAATTCAAGTGACAAGAAAAAAGGAAGAATTAAGAAATTATTTTGTGAAATCCACATGGTAATTTATTTATTTCCACAAAAGTAGTGAACAATCATGCTATGTTGAGCCCTCCTCCCTGTTTTGTGGACTCTACCATATGAGTGAACATCAAGATGTGGACCTATCGGGGGTAGGCTGAACAATCTTCTAGTCAGCGATGAAGCCAATATGTTAACGTTATTCTACAGAACACGTGTATTTTTCTGGGGCATTAAGTATGTTTTTGGGTGATTAACTTAAAGATGATGTGTACTTTTTTGGGTATTATTAGTATTAACCTTAGAACACGTGTATTTTTTCGGATATTAAGTATGTTGATATATATATAGGAAGAGGATCTTATAAGGGCTCCCTTAAATAGCTTATGTAAGGGATTTTTCGTTCGAGATTGAATTTCGACAATCCGAACTGTTAGATGTGTTTAGAATGTGTTTTTAAGGTCCAATGCGAGGATTCGTAAAAAAAAAAAATACCCGGAAGGGCTTGATCCGAGCATTTTTCAATAAAAAACGTATATGAACGTTTTTATCAGAAAATGCTCGGATCAAGCCCTTTCGGGTATTTTTTTTTTACGAATCCTCGTGTTGAACCTTAAAAACATGTTTTAAACACATCTAACGGTTCGGATCGTCTCGGATCGTCGAAATTCAATCTCGAACGAAAAATTCCTTACATAAGCTATGTAAGGGAGCCCTTATTCTTAT
>JAXBDA010006598.1:0-20253 GCA_036023075.1 Gaultheria prostrata
AATTTTCAAATTTTTTTGCACCATATTAAAGTTCTCAATGAGATCTATCAAACAAGATCCATATTGCTTAGAAAATTATTTTTGTAACTATATTATTTTTTAGTTTGAAAATTGCACGTAGTTTCGTTGGGGGCAAACATTTTGGAACGGAGGGAGTATGAAAGTGTGTGAAAGTGTATTAAAAAAAAGTAAAAAATAGACTGGAGTTCGTGTTTTTTTTTTATATATTTTTTTTTCTTGCTTGTTGTCAGCCTATTGTGCTATCAATAAAATATATAGTACTTTTATACATAACTTTTCAAATTTTGTCGCACCACAGTTCTTTAATTTGTTGCGCAAAAATTCAAAAAAGTTATAAACGCTTGAATTTTTTTTTTTAATCGAACAACTTCACATCTTTTAGTAGTGGACTAAGTTTTGGCGACAGATAGAGCATATACTTTGCTATTTTTAGGTAGCAGTGTTGATATTAATAGATAAAATTTGTTTATGCAGCTTGTGGTCTGTAGAGGTAGTAAAGATTTCTGAACACCCTTCATAGATTTTTTGGAGCTACCACTGGATGGTTCGATTAAATTATTTAGGCAATATGTAACAACTGTTGTTTGTAACTCCCAAAATTTTTGGTCGGGTGTTTTTTGGGATGAATCATTTGTCTCGAAAAGAGAATTCAGAAAAGAATAAAAAATATGAACTGAAATTGAAAAAATATTCATATAAGACGACACCTTAAAGAAAAATTAACAATTGTTTGTATTGCACCTTAGATAATAATACTACCTCCGTCTCTTTTATAGTGTTTAACTTTTCATTTTGGGCTGACCCTTAATAAGTGTGTGTTTTGAGAAAATAGTGGGTACATTTCCTATTTTGCCCTTAAAAGTAGATTCCTTTTTGAAAAGTTAATGGGTATTATTATATTAATAAGAGTAAATAATGGAAAAGTAGAAGTAAAAGTTGTAAAATTTAATATGAGAAAAAATAAATTGAAATTATGAGGCTACATACTTAAAAAGGGACGAAGGGAGTAATAGAAAGACTCCTCTCGTCGATAAAGATGATTACATTGATTAATCGTTTAATCCATCCACTATTTAACAAATGACGAGCAGAATACCAAAACATAAAATACCAAAAATTTTGGAAGAACAAAAAAAAAAAATTAAAAAAACAGGTAAACAATGCGATACTCAGCCGATTGAACTCGAGGAACCCGTTCTTGTATTAAAATGCTTAAATTTGTAAGAGTTTTCTGTTTTTGGAAAAGGTGACTGCGAAGTTCTTCGGTAGACACAATATAATTGAGAGAGAGAGAGAGAGAGAGAGAGAGAGAGAGAGTGATATAAAAATAAATTTGTTTTTTGGTTTATTGGTTTATGTAGCAATAAACCAAAAAATTCCTTTGGTTCAAATAGTGGTTTATTCCACTGTTTAAAGAGAACTCATGTGGTTTATTTGTCAAACCACTGTGGTTTATTCCCCCCAAAAAACAACTCCTGTTATTTTGTCAAACCACTGTGGTTTATTCCCCCCAAATAAACCCAAAACAAGTTTATTTTTTTTTGCCAAATCAGCCCTAAGTAAGCATTAAGGTATATTTAGGGGTGTTCCACTGAAGGGTTTTTTGAGTTTTAGTTTTTTAGACCTTTAGTTGTAGTTTAAATCTACAACTTGTTCCACTAAAAAAATGTTGGTTTTTTGGCAAAAAAATCAGAAATTGGTTTTTGGTTTATTCGTTTTGTCTTTATTCAAAAAAAAATTGTATTTATTAGTTTTGCGTCAATTTTTTGTGGTTTATTGGTTCATATCTACGAGACGAATCTAACAAGTATGAAATTATAGTGAAAATTAATTATTTTTTGAATAAAGCCAAAACTAAACCAATAAACCACGTATTTTTGGCTTTATTAAAAAACAATTAGTTTTGACTATGATTTTATACTCTTTAGATTCGTCTCGTCGAGAGGAACCAATAAACCACAAAAATTTGATGTAAAACTAACATTTGCGAATTTTTTTTGAATAAAGACAAAATGAATAAACCAAAAAACAGATTTAATGGAATAGAGTGGTTTTAGAGTTAAAACAAAACCAGTTTTTGGGGGAGTTTTTTGTTAATGGAATAGAATGGTTTTTTGAGTTAAAACAAAACCAATTTTTTTTTAGCGGAACACCCCCTTATGATACAAGCTAAGACTTAATGTCATGTTTTTGGGAGCATGGGTCCTTGCGATGACAAATGCATGGACATGCATGCACATGCTTGGGTGTTGAATAGTCATGCAACCATTGCAAGGGGCTGAGGATTTTATGCTGCAACCAAGGATTTAAATATCAGCCTCTACGTAGTGTATGGGTACCTATGTAGTTTCAGTTCTCCGGTACTATACCGGCGCTATTTAAAATTCACACCCGTATCGATCGATTCCCGCTACGTATCAGTTTTTATCAGATTTTTTGTCTGCTATGGCCGCTACTCGACAACTAACATCCGGTTCAAGTGCTTTGGCGCCAAATTTTTTTGCAAAAAGTTCAAGGTCGCGACACCCATTTCCCGCTACGTATCATTCGATTTTCCGCTTCCGCCACCGCTTTTTAAAACCCTGGCTGCAAGCCTGCAACCAATCCATTTCGCAAGGAATCTCTTGCTCTCTCCATTGCTGTCAAAATTTTACGACTCTAATTATGTTGGCTCTAAACACTACTATCTTGGTTGGTTGGTTGGTTGGTTTAGCACATAATCCAGTTGTCTTACTTCTCATAATTTAAGAGTGAGAAGAGGTGCACCTCAATTTGATGGAAAATGACAGCCAACCAATCTCATAGTCATAGGGTCCCACAAGGAAGATGCATGAAGCCCTCCTTAGCCGTATAGTAGGATCCATACTCACATACCAACAGATGGTCCACGTGGTGTTACTGACCTAGAGTATCATGTACTAGAAAGAAACAAAAAAAGGTGGTCAATCGCACTATTATTAGTATTTTTTTTAACAGAAAAAAAAATTTATTAATTAAATATAAAAAATACAAAATTAAATGGGGTAAGAGAAAAACATCAAAGCGAGGAGTGACATCCGAACGAAGTTGCCACCCCACCCAACAGTAAATCAAATGCCTCTCGAGCCCCAAAGATCTTGTTCTGTTTTGAGTTTTGGTTTCGGGTTTTCGGTTTTGAATGGAGAGAGAGAATTGGGTTAAGAATTAAAAATAGGAGATAATGATTGGAGAGAGATAGAGAGAGAAGTGATTAATAATATGGGATAATGATTGAAAATATGGATAATAATTGGAGAGGAATGGTAAAAAAATTTGAATTTGGGTCTCAAGACCCAAACCAAACAAGGCCAAAAGATTGGAAGGTAATGAAGAAGACAACAACCAACCAAACAAAAAAAAAACGAAAACAACCTACACCCACACCTAAACCCCAACACTAAAACTCCAAACAAAAATAAAGAGAGCAAACAACCCAAGAACACCAAAATTCCCCAGAGAAGCAGGAAAGATGAACTGTAGCACACGAATCAGAGCTGACAAAAAGCTCATCCTATGTCTTGTGCTCTCATTTCAGCTATATTACTTATAACTTCATCCTCTTCCCCCTCATAATTGATACATGTGGCCTTATTGACTACCCAAATTGCCCGAGCTTCGTCTAATAGAGTTTTGTTTCTTTTGCGATACTATCCATTGAGACAGAAGTACATAGAGCAACAACAGCCACGGTTGACCTAAAAACCACACATTTGGTTTGATTCTCCCACCCTTATAATTTCCTGGATAAATCTTAGAGAAACCTTGAATATCATCAATCGTTTTCCTCTTCTTTTTTCCTTTTGGTTCCTTTTATAGCTGCCTTGACTAAAGAGAGACGGTTGACTTCGTTTTGATCAAGGGAGATATGATCGATTGGCCTCACATCATTATTATTTTAACACCTCCACTGAGCCCAAACTAATGCACAGTCGAATCCCCTCATTTCGCTTCCCACAACTCTGCCCTTACCAACTCCAACAACTGCCAATTAATACAATTAGTTTCCTCCATCATATTGCCCACCATTGGATAAACATCGCTTTTGCTCCTAATCAAATCCAGTTGCCTCGTACCAGCATAATCCTCGAAAGAATCAATTTCCTCTCTCGATTCACCTGCCAAAAAGTCACAGTTGGAAAACGAATCATCAATTCTACTCCCAATTGAATCCGGCTCCTTGAAAGAGTAATTATCAACTAGAATCTCACTCTCTTTATTCTCAACCATCTTGAAGATGTCCAAGCCATCACAAGCTTGGGCTATTTCCGGAATAGAATCCCCTATAAAAGAAACTCAATAATCATCCTCGTCATTATTCTCAACCATATGATTTTCCACCCCAGCAACCTCCTCACGGACATCATCACCTTCCTCCTCCGAATCAGAGGAGCTAGAGATATGAACTTGCTTCTTAGACTTCTCCAACTGGACTTTACAACATCACTCTTTATTGAAGATGTCATGGATCCTAACCTGCTCCTCAATAATACGATTCAGATAAATCACACCGTTACAATCCAATTGAATTGTTACATTGATCGCATCCATCTCATTAGTGACAATCTTGATTTTTCCAACTGTGAAATTTAGAGCATTGGATGTTTCATCAACGATGCAACATCACCCCATAAGCTTCCAATTTGGGTGAATGCGTAGATATTCCAAGCAATCAGTGGAATTCCATAACAATTCACCCAAATGGTTCGTGAGTGTGGCACTATCAATAGTAATTCATTACTCATGTTTATGGCCGATCAAATAATTGAGTGAGTCGAGCTTCAAACGTGATTTGAAAACATAATAAACTTTATAATTATGTTTAATTTGTTTAGTAAATCAAAAATAAATTTTCAATCGACCTAATAATGTTTTCTTTTCATTCAGTTTTTCTTGAAAAGTATAAAACTTATTGGTTTGATTTCAATCGACCTAATAATGTTTTGCTTTTCATTCAGTTTTTCTTGAAAAGTATAAAACTTATCGGTTTGAATAGTTAGTGCTGGAATATTATTTTAAAAGCTCCAAGCTAAACTTAATTATATTTAAATAAATTTATGGTCGTTACCTATTGAGGTTATTTTTCACAATAATATCAGGGTTAACTACAAGTTTGCAAAATCATAAAAACTATTAAAAAAAAAAACAGAAAAAAACAGAAAGATATAAGCAATAAAAAAATGAACCAACGAATGGGGACGGAGGGAGCAAATTCGTAATGGTTATTACTAGATTTTAGTTTTCCGACAGAAATACTTCTATACACTATGTTTGGAGAACTTTTTTTTTTTTTTTTGATAGGCACGGAGAACTTCTAAACATAAATACGTGGGTTGACTATAATGCCGGCTCCGCTTTTCCCAACTCATTCTGTTCAAGCCCTCTTTATTATTTCACTTCTATAGGCCTTGCGTGGGTGAGAGATGCTGATGTGGCATGTGCTTGTTACTTTTTGCACTATAAACTTTAAAATGCAGTAACATTCATATATATATATATATCGTTTTTATAAAATTTACTATATATTTTTGAAACTTACTTGACGTGATCTATTAAACAAGATCTACAGTAAATATGAAATTATGTATAAAAAAAAAAAAAAATTTGGGGGTGTGAATTGTTGTATATATATGAGGTGTGAATTGCCTGTTATAAGTGAATTGTGTGCTTATAGGGGGTGTGAATTGTGTCTGGGTTTTTTGGATGATGGTGTGAATTGTGCGCTTATACGGGTGTGAATTGTATGTTGATGTGAATTGTACGCTTATACGGGTGTGAATTGTTGTATAAGGGTGTGAATTGTGTGATTTTGAGGTGCGTGAATTGTCTGTTATGTGGCTACGAATTATGTATTGTAGGGGGTTCTGTGAATTGTTGCAGGGGTGTCAATTGTCTATTACAGAGGTGCAAATTGTATGGTAAGAAGTGTGTTTTCTGTATTTAGGAGGTGTGAATTGTACAGTAAGGGTGTGAATTATCCATTTAAGGTGTAGGGGTGTGGACTTTGTATAAAGGGTGTGAATAACTTTTTTTATGTACACATAATTTCATTATCACTATGTGTCTTGTTTTAAAGATCTCGTTGAGTAAGTTTCAAAAATATTTTTTTCTCCAAAATCGGATATGTACAATAAAAGTTAAATTGTTTAAAGTTCTAACTATATATATATTTTTGCACGGCAAATAAAGTTCTAACTATAAATAATATGTTCTATCCGCATAGCATAATTATTCAAAAAGTTGATACATTTTGTAGGGTGACATAGGCAGGGCCTAGGCAAGTACACCATTACAAAAGAGGGACAGCCAGTCAGAACCCCATATTATTAGATGTGCACACAGTTTGAATTGGACCAATTCTCTAGGAGTCTAATTAATAACCGAACCATTCTGACCAGTTTGTTGGAATGGTGGGCCACTATAATGTAGCTTAGGGAGCTCTTATGGATCCGTTGGCCCTTTCGTAAGCCCAAAACAAATCTGCCTTTAAAAGGTTTGTTGGAATGGTGGGCTAAATGAGAAATCCAAGGTTTAGCCTCATTTTGGGTTTAAAAATTGTGAAGACTTCTGGAGAGGGGTTCGAAAGAAAATGAAAATGTTGAAGTAGAAGCAGTGGCGAATCCAAGAGTTTGGGAGCATGGGGTCATACATAAATATATGAGAAAACACTAAAATTTGCACTAGTGGTGGCTTAATTAGTGCTTAATGTTACATCTACAAGAGAGAGGAGAGAGAAATTGACGAGGACTCCGATCAATTACCTAACAAACGGAGAAAGAGAGAACGGTTATTTATAATGCCCTTTTACAAGGATGGATTGATCCCATATATGTGCTGGTCCTACCCCATGTGAGAGGTAGGTTACGAGTAACCATTGGATTTTTTTTTTTGCCATTCGATATACATCAGTGGGGGTTAGCGGGGGAGTCAGTGAGTTAGTCTTGAGGGGAGTCTAGAGGCTATCCATAGCCCTAAACCCCAAACGCCTCTGCCGAGGCTAAAACCCTAGTCTCCCTTGTGGGATAACTAAGAGATAACCTCTAAACTAGAAGCCCTTAGTTGAGTAACCATTGGATTAAAAAAGTTATCGTGAAGACTAAAGAGGAGCTGCATTTTAGCCCTTTGATTTTGTATTCTATCGGTTCAATAACTACTAGGTTTCAAGAGTAGAAATTATCTTGTGTGAGAACAACATTAAATGGGTTATAGCCCTTTAGTGTGTAGTGTCTTGAATTTATTTATTTATTTTTTGAAAATTATCTTGTATGGTGACAACTTGAAAACCCAGCCTTACGTTAGGTATTTTCTTGGAAGTTTTACTGGGTTACAAAGAGTAAAAAATTATCTAGTGTGGTGTTAACATCGAATTTTAATGGGGTCATCTACTAATTAAGAAAAAACTTTTAATATAGTAATACTAATTTTATAATTTCCCATGGGGTGACCTGACCCCACACCTCTATAGGTGGCATCGCAAGTATAGAAGCCGAGTTTTTCAATCCAAACAGAAATTATGCGGGTTTATTTATTTATTTATGTGGGATTGTTTCAATTCCTGACTTAGTGTTTCAATTGACTTATTGGATTGATATATTATGAGAGAATAACCTGTCACGTAAAGTATAGTAAATCAGTTTTGACAATTAATCAGTTTTGTGAAACAGACATATAAACCCAACATACGTTGTATTATTTGGTTCTTGAGCATGTTGGAGGATTAAAAGCAACCCCTTTCTTGCGTAGTATGTCATCAATCATATGCATGCTAGAGATACATCGAAATTTTGCATTCCCACCGTCCCAATTTTTGGGCTCATAATTTCATTTTTTGCTGTCCCAAATTATATGTCCATTTAAACTTTTCAATCGACATAATTGGGTACATTTTTCAGTAGGCATAATTAGGTATATTTCTTAAGATGCCCTTTCTTTTTAAGTCACAATCCACAATGGAACATTCTTTTGGGTTTATTAAGATGTCCAATCAAAGAAATTTGGGAAAATAAGAGGGTGTTTGGGAGCCTACTTTTCAGCTTTTCATTTTTAACGTTTTGGCTTTTTGATTTTTTGGATTATGGCCAGAATGAATTTTGAATCTGGGATGAGTGTTTGGGAGAAATGTACAGAATGCATTTTGGGAGAGAGAGATGGGAGAAATCCATCAGTAGAAGTTGAAAATGAGGTGTGAACCTCTTTTTGATTTCTTCTCTCTATCCCCAAAAATGGAGAAACAGTTTTTGGGAAAACTCTTTCTCCCCTTGGCTGCCAAACGCTCATAAACCAAAAAAAAGAAATCAAAAAATCAAAAAAGAGGCTCCCAAACGGAGCCTAAATTATCTTTAGTTTGTAATAATATTCCTTAAAGAGTTGAATTTCCCAAAAAGCCCAAACATTGGGATGGAGGGATAACCTTATGTTTTTATCTTTGTTTCCTTGGATGGAGAAACCATATGATACAAATTTTTTTTTAATTCATTTAAACAAACAATTTGAAGTTCTATTAATTAAACCTATAGAAAGTTATACCAAATATGTTTGCAACTAAAATTAAATCTTTTAAGCAAATAATAAAAAAAATGAAATTTATTAGTGATACCAAACGACACCATAGTATTCTTGACAATAGTACTTTAACTTCACATAAAGACTAAGTTACACGACAATCATATCCGTTCCATAGCTAAGGACTCCTACAAATTGAAAGTGATCTTGCGCAATCCATCGAATACAAGGGTTTAAGAGGAGGTACATAAAGTTAGATACACAAAAAGAGGTAGAAACTTCTTTTTAAACGGCGAAAAACCAACATTGTTAGAAACTTACCTTGCATAATTCTACATGATTCAATAGCGAGTCCATCACTTACTATAGAGTGAACTAATACCATTGACTAGGGTTTTTTTTTGTTATACCCCATAAAATTCACCGTCAGCAACTGAATGAGCCATATTGCTTTAGGGATCACAGAAGTTATAGGGTTCAAGTTGCAAGAAAATAAAATAAAACACCACGATTAGAATATTTAGAATAGGCCTAAGATACAATGAAGACTAATTGGCACACAAAATATCACAATGTAGGTCTACTTTAAAGCATCCTAAGCACTCTCTACGATGTAAGAAATGCATGCATTAGCTAGCAAAAGACCTACACTAGTATCCTAGCTAGAATCTTTTTTTCTTCTCGTTATTCTTTAATAGTTTTTCGCAGGTGCTAAAGGGGCTTTATTGGTGCATGTATTTAATTGTGAGAGTAAACGTTTTCTTTCTTCTTTCTTATAATTGTCCGATTTTTGTTCTGAATGTTTCCTATTAGGTCTATTTTTTGTACTCTTTCGTTATTATCAATGAATTTCTTACTCTTAAAAAACAAAACAGACCTACCTGTGTTTCAAAAATACTTTGTTCTGTCACAAATTTGACAAAGTAGCTTCTAGACAGCCATAGCTCTTTCAGAAGGAACCTACATGAATTAAAATGAAATCGCACCAACTTCGTGGCATGTGCAGTAGTTAAAGCTGAAAGTTTAGGCACAGGTAAAAAAATCAATTTTTTGGATTTGACAGAAAGCTTTTGAACGCAAGAATTGCCCTATGTTTACTGTAAACTTTCACATGTCTCAATTCGTCATGATATATTGCAGTAATAAACAATGGATCTAGTGGTTAATTTTGGGTAGCATCCATCCAGATTCTCTCCGATCCAAGTTTTTGGATTAGAGGAGACGGTCATGATCAGAATCGTTCATTCTCTCTCCGTCCGGTTTATTATTTGGATTGGAAGAGGCAGTCAGGATTTGAACCATATATTTACCGGTAATAGAATATGAGCAAATCCAAACCACTAAGTACATGACTCAATGGTCTAGATGTAGACCGTCTCTTCCAATCCAAAATATAGAGCAAAAATGATCCATTTCCTTTTGTGTATGTTTTTGTCATCTCTCTTTGCCGACGTTTGAAGCGACCAAACAAGGTTGTCCCCCTCCATCTCCATTGCT
Organism: Gaultheria prostrata; assembly: GCA_036023075.1. Lineage (NCBI taxonomy): Eukaryota > Viridiplantae > Streptophyta > Magnoliopsida > Ericales > Ericaceae > Gaultheria > Gaultheria prostrata. The sequence goes on from JAXBDA010006598.1 coordinate 10,036, forward strand.
CATTTTCTATGTTTTGCTTTCAAGAAATTTTCGATATCCGATTGAGCTAAAATTTTGCAGGACCTTCTATTGTACTCATTTAAACAAGATCAATGGTTCATAACTTCACAGTGGGTAACTCCAAAGAGTTGGCCTAGTGGTCTAGGTTTGGGACTTAGGAGTTTGCTTCTTCCTAAGGTCTCAGGTTCGAAACTTCTTAGGTGCTATCAACTCCTTTGGAGCCACCCCATGAGCTTTCATAAGAACGTCTCAAAGGCTGGTGGGGGGCTGTAGGGAATAGTCTTGTGGTGTGCGCAAGCTGGCCCGGGGACACCCTGCATTACAAAAAAAAGAAAAAAGAAATCGATATATTGTGTCCTTGGAGTATACTTCCTCCGTCCCATTTTGTTTGGTCACTACGATTATGCATGCCTTTTTTGAACTCTTATAGTTTTTAATCTATAATGTATTTTATATGCAATATGGATCTTATTTGATAGATCTCAATTGATTCTATTAGACAAATTTTTTAAAACTTTAAAAACATTATAAATAAAAATATATAAATATTTGAAAACGACACAGATATTCATAGTGAACAAACAAAATGGGACTGAGAGAGTATATTTTATCTTGGCTCTATGCTAGCAAGGATTTGGAGTGAGCAGTAGATGATACCCCACAAACCTTTTTATTGACAAGGAAAGGGTATAAACCACTAGATATAGGAGTACTAGACACTCGTTTTTTATTAGACTGGTTGGACAATAATTGGGGCCACTCAAGTTTTTTGTTCTTTTGTGCATGGGTAAAAACGTTGGCTATGTTTGGTTGAGAATTTTAAGAAGAATATTTTGAGAAATATTTTTGAGATAGTATTTGAATGAGTTTTTAAAAAGAGTACTCCCTCCGTCCCTTTTATATTGTAGACATTTTTATTTTGGGTTGTCCCTTAATAAGTGTGTGTTTTGAAAAGTTAGTGAGTACATTTCCTATTTTGCCCTTAAAAGTAGATTCCTTTTTGAAAAGTTAGTGGATATTATTATATTGATAAGGGTAAGTAGTGGAAAACAGATGTAAAATTTGTAAAAGGTGATGTGAGAGAAAATAAGTTGGAATTACGAGACAACACACTTAAAAAGGGACAGAGGGAGTAATAATTAGAGAAAGCTGTAATAATTGGAGAGAGATAGAGAGAAAAATGAGAATAATGATTGGAGAGAATGTTAATAAGTGGAGAGAGAAATGTGAGTAATGAGAGATGGGGAAAGAATATTTTTTGAAATTTTTTTTAGAAAACTTTTTTGGAAAAAAATTTCGGTTTAAGTTGCAAAGGGAAAATTACCAAGAACTAGCATATTGACTAGCAATAGAAAACAAAAATTATTCACTTTCACTAAAAGAGGGTGAACAAAACCCTCACTATCATTGGTTGAAATGGTGTGAGATCCACAAAAAATGGTGTGGATCCCATTATAAAGTGATGTCATGCTTACTAAAAGTGTATTGATTCCGTGGACCCCAGACAAATTCAACCAATCAGTGTGAGGGTATTGTTCACCCTCTTTTGGTGAAGGCGAACAAATTTTTTTCCCTAGCAATATTTATCACTTTGATGGTTTCACGTTTAATTAGAAGCCGGCTCATAGATTTCGGAAGCCTGAATCGAACTCATTAAACTAGACCCATCCTTTATTTGTATACAAAAGTTGGTCAATAAGGAGTATTTATAAAAACCATATAGTTATCAAAAAATAAACAACCGTTATAATATTTCAAAATCCATCATTTGAACATTTGTCGTCTTGCACTTTTTATCGACAAACGTATTAATTAAGTCTTCATAATCAAGCTTTTTCACCATATCCTTCTCAATGGATAAAATAGTCAATCCATTTAATCTTTCTTGAGACATGGAAGACTTATATACAATAATTATCTAGGCCTAGTATGTATATGTACATGTCCTAAGTACTCCCTCGGTCCATATTTGTTGGTCCACAAACATATAATTTCATATCTCATAAAGATTGTCCAACTCAAAAAGTCAAAAGACTAGAGTATGTTAATTACCTTTTAACCCATGTTCTAAAATTCAAATTAACAACTCATATGGTCCCTATAACTTATGACTGTAGGGGTAAAATAAGAAATCCATACTTTCCAATGTGTAATTATGATGTCCACAAAATAGTTGAAATCAAGGTTTTGAAATTTGATCTCGAACAAAAAATTCCGCACCGTAGTATAACACAAAAAATGACACATAATTTTGTGGAACTCATTCTTTCGGGCCCCACTGTGAAGTTCTGAACCATTGATCTTATTTAAATGAGTAAAATAGGAGGTTCTGCAAAATTTCAGCTCAATCGGATATCGAAAAGTGCTTGATCCAACGGCTTTTTGTTGGTAATGGCTGGATTCCCCGGCACACTGATCGAACTAATGGACCTAAAAAAGGTGATAAACAATTTTAGTCGATGAGCACTTGTTTTGAGTGACACTGCACAAATGGCTCCAGATCGGATCAATTACAAGAATGACGAGAATCAACTCATTTACAAATAGATAATAAAATCTGCAATTGTTTGGGTGGGACTTGATGGCTTTGCCGGTAATGGACTCTGTTTTCCTGTGCTCGAACCATGATTGCTTTGAACTATTTTCCCATCAGACTTGCAAACGTCTTCAAAAAATGTGAACTTTTTGAAAACTTCAAACTTGATTCCCACGAGTCATTGGGAATTCTGTCAAAACAACAACTGTGTGTTGAAGGAAGTTGGGTTTTAAGTGGGACCATTGTGCCCGCTCCATTCTTCTTGGGAAAATTTCAATGCCTGACGACAATCCTTTTGAACACGGACTATAGTCTGAACAACATCCTACCTAATTCCCTTTCGCTCTGAGGACATTTAGGCAGCCTTTTATGACCTGGTCGACCCCGCATTAGGTCTGAATGGAAAATTTCAACTAAATCTCAAATGAATTCATATTGCATGTGTTCTAAACTCCAAAAACACATTCTGGGCATCCCGGGACCTCCTAGCAGCCATTCTTTAGCACTAGGTGAATTTTTCCAACTTTTTCACAAATGACCGTCAGAGTTTCTTGTTAACACCGGATTTTGCCCCACCCCTAGTTTATCAGAACAAAATGATGATGTCAACGCTGCCAAAGAAGAGACGTTGAGTCGTCAGAAATCAGAAGCAGCCTTATCGAGCAGAACATGCGATTCCCTATAAAGGTAAACAGGCACGGTATGAGGTACCGATGCCACAATATTCAATCCTAATTTCCATTTTATATCTAACATCTACATGTGCATAGCTTGAATGACAAGCATTCCATTTCAGGAGGCCATAGCCCTCCCCTATATTCTAAAAAAATCAGCTTCCCGAAGCTTGTTTCTGGGCCAATCGGCCACCTACATTGTCGGGACATCCAATCGAGCATCAGACCATTGGATGTACTCATTTCAACATTCGAGAGTGACTGGTTCAAGCCGCGTCAAGATCGAACGATGTTTGACCGTTGAACTATCATTCCCCCTATACCCTTTATTTGGTAAAAATAGGCCAAGAGAGCCAGAAGATCCAAGTTTTGTCTGTACAATTCCAAATCTTACCAAACTTCATATTTAAGCTTAACGTTATGAAAATAATTCTTATGTCACGTTTCGGGCGATTCCGAGCCTGTTTGCTATTTTCGAGGACACCGTGCTTCCCAAGACGGCTGATTCCATGATCATAGACATCGGGACCCAATTTTTGAAATATAAACCATTGATAATTCATTTCTAACCATATTGAAGTTCCCTATAAAATTTCAGGTCAATCAGACTTCGTTGCTCATCCGATCGCTTGTCGTGCTCCAATTTAACTAAAAGTCGGAAGATCGCATTTGTCTATCTTCGAAGCATAATTTGGAAAGACGAACGTCTCCACGACGCTCAAAACACATCAAAAACCTAGGGATACCTCCCTAGATGTTCCTCGATTAAAGGACTGCATAGGAACACGGTCGAGACGGGGCTGCACCGCGCGAAGCGGTGCAAACCCATAGGCGCCTAGATTGGTGTGAACAATCATGGGCTGCCACGTGGCAGGAGGCGCCTAAAAAATCCAATTTTCGTATAAATTTGTGATCCCACCTCATAACTTCATACATTTGATCCTTGGATCGGGTCTCGCAAGTGGCTTAGCTTTTCCTACCGCGAGTAAAGCTAAGGATTTTCTAGCTTAGGCAGTAGTTCTGCGTGTTTCTTAGAAAAGAAGCTCGGTAGTCAGAGTTGCATCGAAGCTCTACCGGATTGCCTAGGAGGAATCTCAGGATATAGATACTACGCAGAAGATCTATCGGTTTTTCTCAGAGAAGAACTACCGGTGGTCAGGACTACGCAGAAACGCTGCTGGTTTTGTTTTGAAGATCCTGGTCATAATAGACCAAAGTACGCTAGATTCCTTGGTCGCACAGACCAGCCCACCTAGGTTGTTGTTGCTCCAGTCCTGTCATTACTCTGTCCGAGTTTCGACTTAGATACTCGAGTCCTGCCGTTACTCTGTCCGAGTATCGCCGCAGATTCTCCTGTCCTGCCGTTACTCTGTCCTAGTACCGTCGTAGATCCTCCAGTCCTGCCGTTACTCTATCTGAGTACCGAGTCAAAATCAACCAGTTTCTGCCGGAGGCCATCCGATTTTTTCGGACGATATTTTTCAACGGATATTCTGTCCGATTCTTCACCCGGGGTTCGAGCGGGGAGTCTGTAAGTGAATCTAAATTCAAATACTAATCGTTGCCTACTTATTTTCAACTTGTAGTAGCAAAACCTAGAAATTTGTTGGCTTGGCTACTAGCCTTGGGCCGGGCCCGCGTCCAAATTCGAACGTCTTTATACGGCATATTCATATTCAGTCAGTACATTGTCGTTGTGCATTGCGTTAGTGTCGTTAGGGTTTGCGGCGAGGAATAAGAAAAGACTGCCAAACACAATGTACATGCTAAGGGGTGTTGGTACTTCAAACGTGTCCATTGTGAGGCTCTACCACCAGTCCTGGGTCTTTTCCAGTATCTTCTGAGATCGCTTAGCTCAACTTGACCAGCCATCCGGACAGTTCATATTAAACCTCCAAAATATAAACATCAGGATTAATTCAATGAATTCAGATATATTTTCATAAATCGGACCAAAGTCCAAATTACGGAAAGACTTCATTCCCCCAAATGAGAGATACATAGGCAGCCCGACGAGGGTTCGGCCATAATAAAAACAATATTTTCTCTCGTCACGATAATATCATATTACCACAATGCTATTCATACGCCCCTATCGGATACTTGCCCTAGAGCACCAAGTTATGCTGTCCGAGTTCCCACGGAGAGGTCGAACAGTCTTTTTTATCATATTTACCATATCATTCATACTACATTCTGTGTTCATTTTCAAATAATGTCATGCATGCCAAGGAGTCGTAGGGTCCGTCTTGACTTTGTTCTAGATCCGCAACCAGCTTCTCCCCCAAATTACCAAAATACCATGTGTCACTCCCAGGGTCAGCTCCACCCCCATATTACCAAAATACCCCTGTGTCACTCCCAGGATTAGCTCCATGTCCAAATTACCAAAATACCTTACTATCATACCCAGAGTCAGTCCAGCCTACAGATTTGATCAGCAAGCTACCCAGGGCCCGCCGAGAGTTATCCGGACCCTCGAAATCAAATTTTTCCTAATTTTTACAAAAATATCCCTCAAACTTTAAAAACCTATTTCCGATACGTAAACCCTGCCGGGGACGACCTGGGACCCGCCGGAGACCATTTTTTGGCTCTGAGCGACAAAATTCAACATTTTACTTTTAAGTCAACCGAGCCAACTGTGCTCACTTTTACCATCTAAACTATAACGAATATTTATCGGGGACCATTAGACGCCTTTTTCGGGCTCCAGTCATGATTTTTCAACTTTTTACCATAAAAACTATTATATTTTCTATAATTGTTTTTATCCTTCAAAACTGTACCAGATATGTCCCGGGGCTCGCTGGCAGCCATTTTCGGCTCCGGACGTAATTTTTACAACTTTTCATACGGATCTGCAAACTGCTTTTCGAACCCATTTTCGGCCAAGTAACCACCTAAATTACCTCCCGGGACCCTCATTAACTTTCGATAGCCTCGGACATCCATTTTTCAATACTTTCCCCATAAAGTCGTGTAGTCATTCATAACCCATCTCTAGTCTCAGAATCTTCCGGAGATGTTTCGGAGTTTCCATACTATATATATATATATCCCCAGCTTTGGTCGCCGTTGGAGTCTTATGTTGTCTTCCGAATACGTCATAAATGCCTCCAAATCCCGCTGGCCCAAATTCCCAGCTTCTATTAACTTCTCTAAAAAGTTCAGCTTTTTTTCAAACTACTCGAGACTTGATTTCTCCTGAGGCCAGAGAATACGTAGATAGCCCGATTACCTGATTCTCCTATGACCGGAGATACGTAGGCAGCCCTGAGACCGAGCTCAGTCCAAATCCTATTTTGTACATATTCCCCCTTCTTTTGTAAAGGTCTCATGCAATACAATCCATTTTCACACAGACTATTCATTTTCTTCTTCTTGTATATGTATGTTTTATTTTCACAAGTCTTCAATTATTCATTTTGGAAAAGCTTGTTCCGAGTGCCGAAAAGGCGTGGTAGGGTGCTTCTGCTTCCATACATGTAACAGTGAATTACCGAACCTTTTCTTCTTTAAAATTGTAAACCAAACAAAAATCGAGTCATTTACATTAAACAAAACTGTATCTTTCGATCCTAGGCATTTACTTACTATTTCTAAAAAATATCTATTCAAATGGTGACTTGACAAACTGAGAATTTTTTCAAGTGGCGACTCTGAGTTATTTTTATAAATTCATTCTAGCTCAATCACAGCCGTAAAACCTGTGTTTTTGCAAAACCACGTCGCTTGAATATCATTCCGATCACTCGACCATAAAACCCTTTTTCACAAAGCAAACCTTGGTCAAAATTCCGGACGCGACATTTCGTTATCAGGTTTTTATTATCTATATTGAAACGGAAGCGTCATGAAGTCTCCTGACATCCATTTTTTTGGTCTGAACAGTCTTTTTTTAAAACCTTTTCTCAAATGATCCTCGGAGTCTCCTAGCCATGTTTTTAGCCCGAAACTGTTGCGGGAGTGTCCCGGTATCCATTTTCGGCTCTAGGAAGATTTTTCTAACTTTATCCTGTATGACTCTCACAGTAGCCTAAACGTATTTTAGCCTCAAAACTGTTCCAAAAGTGTCTCGGAGCCTCCTGACAACTATTTTTCTGCTTTGGGCAGAATTTTCAAACTTTTTTCCTAGGCGATCTCCTCAGTCTCCTAACAATGGCGGCTCCAGGAATTCTCATAAGTGTGTTAAAAAATTCTTACGGTCCTCTAGAAATCATAACTGTACATAAAAAAAATCTGCTAATATCAATAATGCTACCAAAAAATAACAAAATATTTAGCATATTACAATTGCCCTCGACAACTTTCATATTTTGAAACCGTTGCATAATAGCATCAGTATCAACGGTATCAAATACATCACTCTCAATACATCGCATTTCAATGAACTAGGATCACTAGACCCACTTTCTAAACACATCGCATTTCAATGAAGTCGGATCACTCGACCCACTTCCCCTCAATATCCTTTTTCCGAGGCGGAACCCCCCTGCAGTTGAAATCCCGGACGCAATAGAGAAAGAAGGGGAAAAGAGCATAATGGTCCAGATATGTTATGGATGCCATGCTCTGGTCATTTGTGTCCCTCTTAGAGCATCATTAGTGGTATACTCAAATATGGATACTCAAATATTGCCACGTCACATTTTGAGTATTCATTTAATGGGTTTATAAGTTTGAGTATATACCCTTCTACAATGGTTCATTTGTGTCCATAATAAAAAAAAATACAATTCACTCTATTTTTATTCATAAAATGACACAACTTTTAAATTTGTACATAAACTTTTTATAATATTAGTACCATTTGAAAGATATTCACAATACCTTTAAAATGAGATCAATCTTGAACATATTTTGGTAAAGATTAAAAATTGATAATTTCAATTTTTTTAGAGAGTGCAAAAAATTGAGTTTTGAATTAAGTATTTGAAAAATGAAGAGAGAATGTTGTTACTTTTGATAAGGTGTGGTCCAAAAAATTTGGTTATTGAGTTTTGGTTATTGAGAAATGTTGTTAACTTTGAGTATCCAAATGCCAAAAGTTGAGTATTTGTAAAAAATATTATTAACTTTGAGTATTTATCCAAATGCCATTGTGAACCTCTTTTGTGTATCAAATACTCATCTTTGAGTATTTTTGTTTTTGAGTATACCACTAATGATGCTCTTGCCATATTTCGGTGATTTCTAAACTTGGGACCATCAAAGTGATTATTACTACTAGTCAACGCCACTTTTAGGTAATTTTGCAGTTGGAATTACATTTTTACTAGCAATTTACTTAGAAAGTGAGAATGGGTAACAGTGACATGCACCTAAGCTTGGCATGCATTTATGGCTATAGTAGTTGAGGGGGAAAATAATTACCGTTAATTTGTCATCTGATTCCCTATTGTTGGCAAGGCTTAAGGAATTGTTCAATTAACTTCTTGTTCATGTCTACTTCTCCTTTATGTATCATATATTGTGTTTTAGGCCTAGCTAAGTGGCAGAGAGAACATCGAGCATTATGTGTTGTGGCCATTGTTATTATTTTTTTGATGAGTAACAAGATTTTATATATTAGAAACTCGACAAAGAATACATCGAGGAAACCACAACCAAGCATAAATGCAAAGGTGAGGCATGGCAAACACATCTAACGAAATGCTGAACGGAAGGCCAAAGAAAGTGAAAAGGAAATGCAAATACAAAAAGTACCTCGAATAAGCAAGGTCTCAAACATAAGCAAGGCCCTAATATAGCATCTCTTCAAATTCTGAGAGCAATTCACAACAGCAGTTCACTGCTCACATGTCAGCAAAAGTGCCCTCCAACCATTCTTCCCAATTGGCCATTATTTTTAACAACAAAATGAACATTTTCTTAATCTTTGGACGGTATAGATACAATTACTAATAAAAGGGATAAATGACGGACTAAGGGTTCTCGTAGTGACTCAAGTCACTACATTCCCGTCGTGACCTCAATTGTGGGTCCTCGGAAATTTTTATTTATGATTAGAACCGTTCAATTTCTTTATTTATGATCGGAAACCTCAAGGGGTTTGGCCAAGTAGGTAGATTGTCTCCCATGAGTTCGCATGTTTAAATCTCTGCACGGAAGTCAAACAACCTAAACCTTGAGACTATTGAAAGGTTTGACCGGTCATCAATTTCAAGATTCCGGAATTAGTCGAGATACGCACAAGCTAGTCCGGACAACATCCAATTATCAAAAATAAATAAAAATTGTGGAATCAATCAAATAAGGTTCGTAGACTCATATAGATACTTTTGCAACACTCCTTTATTCCAACTTTGGCAAGCTATCATTTTCATCCTCTTTGTGCAGGCCCTTACTTGCTACTTCTGCTCTAATAAGAATCCATGATTATTGAGAATATATATTAGGTGATGATAGACATAAAGTCGATCTCTCCCATTTGCTGGACTCAATGTTGTCATTTCTTACTTTGCCCTTTTGATGATTTGATGTGGTTTGGTGATTCACTCAAATTAAAGTTGAGTCAAATTGACAAATTCAGTAAGCAATACTGTATCAATGTAACTAAACACACACAAAAATAAGAAAACTACATGTGAATGATCACTATCCTTCAAAAGCGTTAGGTATATGGTTAGGTGTGCTGGTAGGTATATGGCTAGTTATGATTATCGAGTTCTTGAAAGTTGAATGTTGGAAGGTGTGAAGCATGTTAGCTTTGAGGTGAAACATTGAGCAATTATCATGTAACTTAATTCCTCGAGGAAGCTTTTTACATATTGTAGAATATATACACGTAGCGGGTGTAACGATGTTGAAAGTGGCGTCTACTCGAAATCAAGAGAGTCTTAATTAATCCATCATTTTAAGTGATTTAGAATGTTTTCTTTGTTGGGGTGCAGACAACCTTCAGCAGCAGCCAGGACCGCGTCTAAGGGAATTTGTAGCGCTACCAAGGTTTTGGTGTAGCGCTACCTTTTGTCTAGCTTGTGAACAGAATGTTTTGTAGCGCTA
>JAXBDA010006599.1:0-14143 GCA_036023075.1 Gaultheria prostrata
AGTGACTCATGAACCCACCTGTTGATGGGTGCCCCAAAATCTCTACTTGAGGTGCCCAATCCCTCACCACCATTGGCAGTTTCTTTCTGTTCACCTCTCCTCCAAAAATGTCTCCTCTCTTCAAACCCTTCTGGTAGTTTCTTTCTGTTCACCTCTCCTCCAAAAATGTCTCCTTTATCAGCATCTCTTAAAACCCAAATGAACTTTTGCCCACTCTGTTCTAACCCCATTGCGAGCTCTTTGATCTCTTCACCTGTCATTGTGGTCGTCGTTCCAAATGAAATGTATAAAACGGATTTTGGGGCTTGTTTGTCAAGCCACTCCAAACATTCGTGTATTGGGGTATTTGAGTTACTTCTATCATAGTCTGCCCCCGCGTTCAATGGCCCAATCGCCCATGTCAGTTTGTCCCTATTAAACTGGTCTTGCGCTATTAAATCAATATATCTGCCTTCGATCGATCTGCACGAGTTATAGATATATCCGGTTGTAAATTTCAGGAAATCAGCTTGAAGAGCCATGAAATTCAGGATTTCAATGCTGTAGCATCCTGTGAAAGATGGTAGCCCTTTTGGTGGTGGTTCTTCCAGGAACGGTTCTCCCTTCATTTGCCACCCGTCGAAGAAAGAAGAAAAGGGTGAACTTGGGTTAAAAGCGTAGGATTCCGCATTTGGAACATTAGCAACGTCCTGAACCACGTAAGTCATCATGACATCGTGGACGATGATAACTCTTCTTGCTGTGGCAGAGATACTGTGAAGGAGCGCTGCCATGGGCTGGCGGAGGTGGATAGATGAGTCGAATGAGGGCTGGAGGTGGGTGGGGAATCTGGTGGAGGGATTTGGATCGGGGGTAGGAGAGATGAAAGCACAGGCGGGGAATTTGTGGAAATGTATTTGGTAGTTTTGGAGGTGGGTTGTGTTATTGAACCGGAGTTTGGCCTGACGGAGGTGGGTGGTGGTGGTCGCGTAGTGAAGTGGGATGTTGTGGGAGGAGATGAGGTAGGTGAGGTGGAGGAGCTGGTTTAGATGGCTTTGCATTGGATATGGCACCATTATTACCACCACTTCAGCTTGTTTGGGGATACTAGTTAAGTCATTGGTTGGATCTTTGCTATGAATACCCATGAATCTCTCTCTCTCTCTCTCTCTCTCTCTCTATATATATATATATATATAAATCATGATCTAATGAGGGATCCCTCAACGAGCCTTAGTTGCGGACCTCCACGTTTTGGACACTTTTCGGATCAAATTTTGACGATCCGAACCATTAGATGTGTTTAAAAGGTGTTTTTAAGGTCCAACGCGAGGATTCGTTGAAAAAAAACACTCGGAAGGGGTTGATCGGAGCAATTTTTGTGAAAAACGTTATCTCTAACGGTTCGGATCGTCGAAATTTGGTCCAAAACGTGGAGGTCCGCAACTAAGGGGAGTTGATGAATCCCTCATTAGATCGCCATTTTATATATATATATATATATATATATATGTCCGGTTCCCCTCACACTTAAAATGACACACAAATTTGTGAAACTCACTCTCCAGACCCCACTGGGAAGTTCTGAACCATTGATCTTGTTTAAATGAGTAAAATAGGAGGTCCTGCAAAATTTCAGCTCAATCGGATATGGAAAAGTGGTTGATCCAACCAGTTTTGTAAAAACTGTGACAGGAAATAATGTTTTTTAAATTATTTAAATCAAGCACTTACTGATATCCGATTGAACTGAAATTTTGCAGGACCTCTTATTTTACTCATTTAAACAAGATCAACGGTTCAGAACTTCACAGTAGGGCCCGGAAGAGTGAGGTGTCATTTTTTTGTGTTATTTTAAGTGTGAGGGGAACCGGCCCCATATATATATATATAGTTGAGTGTATATGAGTTCCTTTCCTATGAGGGATCCCACACTTTAACAAAGTGTGGGAGTCACCCAATTCTCCCATTTTCGGATCAAATTTTGACAATCCGAACCGTCCAATGCGTTGAAACGTGTTTTTAAGGGCTTACGCGAGGATTCAACAAAAAAAAAAAATACTCGGAACGGCTTGATCCGAGCAGTTTTTTTATACAAACCGTAGATATATATTTTTTGAAAAATCGCTTCGATGAAGCCCTTCCGGGTATTTTTTTTTCATGAATTCTTACGTGGACCCTTAAAAATACGTTTTAAACACATTGAACGGATCGGATCGTCAAAATTTGATCCGGAAATGGGAGTCCCACACTTTAACAAAGTATGGGATCCCACATAGGAAGTTCAGTATATATATATATAACGGCCAACTTCCAATCAGGGATCCCTGACTGGAAGCTTTTGGGTGTTTTGAAGGTTGTAAAAATTATTTTTATAAAATCCGAACCGTCCAATGTGTTTAAAGCGCGTTTTAAAGGGCTCCCGCGAAAAATCATCAAAAAAAAATACCGGGAAGGACTTGATCCAAACAATTTTTTATAAAACTGTAAATATATAAGGAGCTTCCAATAAGGGCCCCTTATTGAACTTACCATAAAGACCTCACTGTTCCCGAGGTAATTTTGATGATCCAAACCGCGCAATATTTTTAGAATGTGTTTTTAAGGGCCCCCGTGAAAAATCATAAAATAAAAATATCCGGAAGGGTTTGATCATGATCTTGATCAACATTCTTAATCCTTGCAACCCTCCATTTAAAATGCACAATCATGTCGAAATTCAGAGCAACCATAACTGAAGAAAAAAAAAAACACAAGTTTTGACTACATTGCAAACCTAGTGTGAAAGCACATGCATTTCAATATGGACTTCCTAAATACCTTATAAGTGCAAATAAACATCCCTACAACACAAACCCTATGTATTTAAGTTACAAAGTGTAGAAATCTTACCTTCATACAGCGAATATGAAGCAAGCAAGTCTTCCTACCACCTCTGTTTCTTCTCTTCGTTTCTTCAAACTCTTAGGGAAAAATTTACAATACACCCCTCTTAAAAGGTGTGTATGGTTAGTCATAAATGAAAATAGGAAGGTGCTAGGAAATTTCTAGTGTACTTATTCTTAGTGACTAAGTAACTTAGGAAGCTTTCTCCCTCCTTCCACTCAATCTTTTTATTAATAGAGGGAATCTTGGAGAGAATCCCATGGGATTCTTAGACATGTGTTAATTGGGAAATTTCTCATCACCTTCCTCTAAATCTTTCTCTCAATCCTCCACAATAATGGATAGTCAAAATTGGTCAAAATTGGAGTGTTTCTAATCTTGACTAGATAGCATGTGAGTGTGGGAGATTTTGTAGTAGGATAAAAATAGTAATGTATGTATAGATACAAGTATAAAACACTAGGGTCTAAAATAGTATTTAAATAGGTTTTCAAAATATTAAAAGAAAACAATTAAATCAAATAAAAAGAAAAAAATTCCTCCAAAAATCCGGATTGTTACAGTCCCAGCCCTGGCCTAAGCTCACTAGGCGATGGCTTAGGGGCCCCCAAAAGTGGCCAAAATAAGGGCCCCCTCCTATTATGGGTTAATATAGTACTATATTACTAATCTTTTAAGGCCAATACAAACTAAATAGGGCCCAAACTAACTTCAATTAAGTAGGCCATTCAAAAACTAAGGGCCAAAATATTTTTATAAGTCCAAAAGTGCAGCACACTAAAAGAAATTTTTTTTGAAAATTACAGAAAAAGAAAACGTCAAAATTGAAAACCCAATTCTCGGGTTCCACTTACATTCTATATTCTTATTATCTTTGTCTCTCTTTGTTGCATGTGTTTTGTACCCTCAAAGAAACCTCAAAAGATTGTAAGCATTTTGATCGAAATAAGAAGATTTTATAAACGAATCTCGATAAGGGTACATCGAGAAGGGGGAGGGGGAGAGGACATCTAACTGAGGTTGAATGAAAGAAAAGAAGGAAAAAGGAAACATCCAAAACAGAGGACCACAAAAAACAGCCAAACCAACCTCATGCCGAAACAAACCACTTCCAACGGAACGACAACACCCAAAATCCGATTGCAATCAAAGACACTCCAAGACACAACCGCAAACCACCAACAAAAACCAAAAGGATCCTTTACTCTCAATATATATCCTCCTAATTCTTATCCTACTAATCCTTTACCAAAAGGATCCTTTACGTTCAAAAGATTGTTAGCATTAAGGAGCTCTAAGAAACAACACGTAACATTGAGCAAAGTAGCTGTGGCATATCATTTTACAATTTCGGCCTAAACTTTATCTCGTCCATAGCTATTTTTATTCTTATTTTACCAACACATTTGCATTTTATATTTTTTATTGACTTGTACTTTTATATTTTACAACAAAATTAGATTACACAAATTTAACTGATTTATTTGCCTCTAAAAAGGCAAGAAGAGCAATGTTCAAGTAATACTTATTTGCAGTTCAAAAAATGTAATACTTATTTATTATAGTAATGCTAAGTAATTTTTTCGACTTCGATATCGAAATCTTGGAAAAAAAAAATTAGAATGATTTGTATCTTTTGAAATTGTACTCCCTCCGTCCCTTTTTAAGTGTGTTACCTAGAAATTCCAACTATTTTTCTCTCACATCAACTTTTACAACTACTTTCCATTACTTACCCTTAATGATACCCACTAACTTTTTAAAAAGGAATCTACTTTTAAAAGCAAAATAGAAAATGTACCCACTAACTTTTCAGAACACACTTATTAAGGGACAATCCAAAATAAAAATATACACACTATAAAAGGGGTGGAGGGAGTAGTATTTCTTTAAATGTGAAGAGCCTTGCTCGAAAAAAAAATGTGGAGAGCCCCAAATCGATTTTGCGTTTAGGACCCCACAAATCTCAGGACCGCATGAACCCAAAACAAGAACATGAGAATAAAGTTATTGGTGATTTTTTTAAAAAGGTGATTGGGTTACGAAAAGGTCAGCATAGAAACACAATCATGATGAATTATCTTAATTTCAAAGGAAATCGGCACAAACTGTAAAGTGGTCAACAGTTGATATTGCAGATTGTCAGTTCTCATTTACATCACATGTAATACAATCCTTCTTCTGAAACTGGTGCCACCTCGAGAAACCCATTTCTTCTGCAACAGTAACCCTCTCCCCAACTTAATTACTCGGAATGAGAAGTCCAATAAACCAACCCACTGCAAGGAACAACATTTACTATTTTAGTTACCATAGTCTCGATAAGGGCAGGAATAAACAGTACAGTAGTGTTTCCTAAAATATCAGCGTTTATGCAAAAATAAAAATGCTGAACAAAGTGAAGAAACTACCGTTGCTTATCAATAACTGGCTACAAAGCAGTTGGGGCTCCCAGAAATCAAACACTTTACAGTCCATTTGATTCAAGGAATTATTATTTTTTTTTTCAAAAGGGAATAGACACAATCTTTTGGTTGTATAACAAGTAACGTGATAGAATCCTCTTTATTTGTCAAAATTTCCTTTCCACGAAAAATGGTGAGAAAGCAAAAATAGCTATCGAAGTTTATAAACATGGAGATTGCCCACTAAAACCCAAAGGAAGTAAAAGCTCTCACTTGTATGTCCATTTCACATGGTCTTGCTCTATTTTCACCCAACCTAAAAGTGAAAATCCATAATCATTTCCTTTTTTACTTCTTATTCCCCGTGTGTACTGGGCCGATTCCGACGACACAACATTTAACATAACAATCGGAACCCCACACTAATAATCAGAGCCGTTCAATTTGTTTAAAACACATTTTTAAGAATAACTGAAAAAAAAATCAACTCATTCGGATATCGGTACTTGATCGCCATAATCAATTCATTCAGTTTTTATCCTGTCAAATTTCGAGACAAATACCGATCAAAGCATTTACTGATATCCGAATGAGTTGATTTTCTAAAACCTTGAAAATGTGTTTTAAACTAATTTAATGGCTCCGACCATTTGCGTGAGACTCCAAAATGGGCGTTTCACATTTGGTGTGTCAAATGTTGTGTCAACAGAGCCGGCCCCTAATATCTATATCTATGTCTATGTACATTTTTCTATTTATTGGCTACAATGTAGGTCTGACCATGCCACAAAGTGTTGTGATAAATGCTGATACATTTGCATACAATTTACATTGACATCAGAAAAGAAAGCATGATTTAAAATGAGTATGACTGAAGCAGCATTTTTGAACATGTGCTACATTCAAACTATAGCAATTTTGACGAAGGATATACTCTAACTTGAAAAATTCATTTACCTGATCAACACAAACACACACTGCAAAACACCTGCTGTTCCTGTCCAAGAAGAGGGGCCAGTCTCAGTCAGTGCATCTTGTATCAATAGCCCCACTGAAGCCGCTAGAGAAACGAAAGATACAACATAAGCAAGGAAAAGCCAAAGCTTCAACCTGCAAATCAAACATTGCAACAAGGAATTAATAGGAATTGATAGTGTACTCACATAAATGAGTGGATGCTTTTGGGAATCATCTAAATCTTCACGATCTTGGGATGCACAATTCTCATATTATTTTCTAATTTGAAACCTGTCTATGACTCAGTTCTCACGTTGTAACAGTACCAATTATTCTACGCAAATCATGAGAACTTTATGATACACTAACTAGAAATGATTTCCTCAACTTGTTTGCCTTCCCCTTTCCACAACCATGAAATCCTCCCCACTCCCATAGACTTCTTTTAAGCTGTAAATCTCGTATTGCTGCCTCCCATCCCACTTTACGTTGTTAGAGATCTCAAACACCAAAAGTTTTTTTCCTCCTTTTTTGTTTCTTGGTAGGTGGGGAAAAGCAACGACAGAGAGATCTATTCGACGCAAACCTATTCAGCAAAACCTAGTCCCAGAATATTTTACTATTCCCCGTGAAAGGAGGAATTGTTTACAAACATCCTTCAAAGATTTTTAAATGAAAGAAAGTGACTAGGATGATTTTGCCATGTTTCATGAAGGCCAAGTAACATCAATCCACAATATGGTAATGGTACGGAAGACAATACCGGAACACATGGTAACATTACATTCAACCAAAATGTGGCCAAATGGAAGAGTGCAGTGGTTAAATGAGATTCGTGTAGCAAACTCGAATAGCTGGCCAATCATACTATTGAGTGGACAAATACAAAAGGGAACCAACGTATAAGTGTGCAACGTTTTTGCCATCAAGGTACTAGCCTTCCCCGTTTACCATGTGAACAAGAGATTTTACATGTAACATGTCTGCTCCTTGAATTTTTTAGGTTCCAGTTCAACTCAGAGAAAATATAATTTGCAATATCCAACTCCCAGTTCCATGGAATGATGATCCATGACTCAAATCTCGATTTAACAAGGTTCTAATGGTCGCACTATCTGTCCTCGCTTAGTTAAAACTTCTGTACACATTTTTTGGCAAAGCAATACGAGCTACAACAGCACAGTATGCATGTCAAAAAGTATGATAAGTGAAGGGATTGACCGAATGCAGTCCCATGTCTGTGAGGCTTAACAGAAAAATAAAAAGGTAGAGATATTGAAACTGCATAGATTATTTGCAGAAGCTACGTGCAAATTCTCATTGGATCTCAGTCGTTTTTCTTCCATTTGAGCTCATTTCCAAAATTCTTTTAATTGCTTCAATAGGCGCAATCACAGTAGCTTGTCATTACTAAATCTTTAGAAGGATCGTTTTTGTCTGGTCAGGAAGAATCCCTTCCCGTATATGTTGTTCAGATCAATTAGAATGTGCATAAATAGCTAGAGAGGAATACAGAAAGTAGGGAACATCTAGTAATGTATTTAACCAGCAAATACATTATGCTGAACTTGGTTTTAATGTAAGATAAACTCTACAGCAATGAAAACCTAATGGGATTCCCAATTTGTTTGTTACTTGACTTTAATCTCATGACCAAAAGAGAACAAAAAAAGACATAACAGCATATCTACCAGAATCAACAGATACCACAGAGATGAGTCAACAACAGAAACCTATGACACAACCCACAAAACAAACATATCAATAAATTGTCTGACCAAACGGAATATTAATAGTAATCGTGCTGTTTAAGAGACAAACACATGAAAGAAAGAAAGAAAAGCAAGGAAAAGCCCGGTTTAAGAATGAATATACAAAAAGGAATATGCAAAAAGCTAAATGAGAATGGAATACGCATGCAAGCATGACATTCAAGTCCCAAATCCCATTTCAACGCTAAGTCAAATTCCGTGGTTCAAACTCCATGCCCAATGTCTCTCAGCCCAGCAACTCAAACAGAACAAAATGCCTGATCAAACATGTATGGTTCATCTCACCCGCATCGAATAATCCAAATCTCATCAACGTGCAAAAATAGAATTCTTTAAGTCCATTACAAACCAATTTGATAGCTTATAGAAATAAATTATCACAGAGAGAGAGAGAGAGAGAGAGAGAGAGAGAGAGAAGTAACTAAAGTCATACACGCAATGAGTAGAAACAGCAACTAACATATACAAGGTTATGTTTGCAACATAAATTGGTGTACTTAGTGGTGAGTCTGGTGACAGATAGACATAGCTAAAGCTATGCTAGAGTGCATAAGCTTTGTTTACTTATATTGAACTATATATTTGTCTGTCTAGAGGACTTTTAGAACTTTGACTTTTGTTTAGCATTGTTATTAATCTCTTTTCAATCGTTAATAACTATGTTTACGTGTTAATCATTCTAAATGCCTACACCTCTACACTTCGGGAGTTGGTCAGGTAATCATGTCCTCTGTTAGACAGAATATCTGTCCTCCGTTACACAGAATATCTATCATAGTTGCTTTGACTGTCTGCAACGAGTTTCTAGTACTACCGGCTACCATATTCTGTGGTGCTTTCCACTACGAGAAAACATGAGTTGTTAATTAAAAAAAAAAAAAAAAGGACTTCGAAAGATAGATAAGAGTTAAGGGACGGTAAAAATACCAACAAAAGCTCTACATAATCTCATCGAGGAGGATATGAATCACCTTATATGCTCTCCATCAACTATCCCTCACTTTTTCCACATGTAATTGCAGGAAGTAGCGTTAGCGTTCAACTTCAAAGCACAGCCCACATTCGAGATTAACCTAGTCTAGAAACCATATCGTTACTCTTAGGCGCACCAGCAACATTGTCAATCAGAAGTGCCATTTTCTTGAATTATGGAAAAAATCAAATAATGAATCTGAGGATTCGGTCCTAATTGTTCCAAATCATCAACACAAATTGTTGTTAAAGATATCATTGCAAAAATAAAAAGTTCAACATAAAATCAAGTGTATTTTTCAATGATGGCCACACGGTCAAGTGGGTAAGATCTGATAAACACGAACAACTCGAAGGAGGTGGCATATCATGTTTGATGCTCGTCAGACATGAAAGATAAATTGTTACTTCAGTTATGGAGCATACAATCCCTTTAATTTGGACCAATAATCCAGTATAATGTATTCATGATATTTAGGCCAAATGCTTCTTCATATTACGAAAGATGTTGGTACAAGGCCTCAATCCACTATTATCTATGAACCATTATTACGTACTTGTGGATACCCACCTGCTGCAGCGCAGGTTTGCACACGGGATGGCCAATCGTGAAATCATGACACTTGTTGCAGGTGTCTACATCTTCGAAGTGCCCATTGCGGTGCACTTCTTAATCATTTAGAGTCGCCACTTGGTTTAAGGAACCAAGAAACCGGATAGAGATTTTGTTTTCGGGAGCCAAGAGAATGGCGAGGAGAAGGGGAGAGGCACCCCTCTGTGCCCGACCAAATGGTTGGCCTCTAGTTATTTGACAGGGGGCTTTTCAATTACTTAATTTGATTTTGCAAATACTTGATTTATTAGCCATTGAACAAGGCAGGTGGTCCATATAGAAAACAAAACGCAAGGGAAAGGGAACAAGGAACATACAGCATCGTAAAATACAACAGAAAAAATTTACCCTATGAAAAATCAATCTGTCAGCCGCAAAACCAGTTTGTCGGCCACCAGAACGAAGCAGGGATCTATCCACCGGCCGATACTGCAAAGTACCGGTCGGTGTTCCTCTTTACACTAGAAACTGAAAACCAAATGTGCAGTGGAGGGTAAGATAATCAACAGAAACTTGAAAGGGCCAACCCGTAGGTTTTGTTTAAATCCCACCTTGATCCATCATGGTTGATTGTGCATACAAACTTGATTTACAAAGCCTTTATTTATTGAAAGCACGTAAACCCTAGAACTCGGGAAATCACTTGGGTTTAGGCACTCTGAGTGTTTTGAAGTTCATGGTCATGGCTCATGGGAGTTTTACTGCTTTGGGGTGGACAAGTACTTATGAACGACAGACTGAGATTAATGATTGTAAGTTTTCAAAATGAAACCCTAAGGTCCTTATTTATACAACTTGAAAAATTATTAAATGGATCATTGAAACCCATGAAAATTAGATTTAAGGCCAGGTTAGGCCCAATAACTTGACTTATTTTTTTTTGTCTTTATTAGATTTCTTTTTTGTCTGTAGTTATTTTTGTGTCAAGTTTGTGTGTTATTGGTTCGTCACAACGAGAGGAATCGGGAAAGTAAAAAATTATGATCGAAACTCTCAATTTTATTGTTTATTAAAAGAAAATTAGTTTGGATAGTAATTCTTTACTTTTCAGATTCCTCTCATCGCAACGAACAAATAATACTCGAAAACTTGACGCAAAACTAACCCACCCCAAAAAAAAAAAAACAAGTAAAGAGGAAAAAATAAGTCAAGTGACTCAATAGGCCAAACCTGGAAAGTAGCCGCAAACTCAATCTCTAAGAGTCCTGAACGTGTACATCAAGTAAATCAACCGGACTCGAAGAGCATGGGACAGATTGAACAAACAGCAGAAGCCTCTAATTCTAGGGTGATATGGAAGTGTCTGCCAGCACAAAAAGCTATATAGCCGACCGAAAGATTCGACAGGCGAGGAATGAATTTCACTGGGAGATTTTGACTGAAACAATTTCACCGGTGTAAAGAGAATCTTACGGACGCCAGATAGATCTTGGCCTGCACTTCAAAATGGGACAGATCACATTTGGAATGGTTCTAGGCTTCCTATAGGTCCTACAGGACGTTCCACACCTTTATGATCTCACAGAGTTCACTGGGTTTAGGTACATTCAATCAAGGCATACAGAAATTTATTTCACCATTGGGATTTGCCTACGGCGGAGCTTAAACATTTATACCGCCAAATTTGGGTGTCTACATTACTTGATCAAGCTACGATGTACAATTTAGAGGAAATAAAAATGCAAGCCTCACCATTGAATAGATTCACTTAGGATGACATCCCCAACTTGAGTTTTGGTGCCTACACTCATTCTGAAAGTCTAATCAAACATCCCAAGAAACACACATGAGACCCTAAGCCTCACTAAAATTCTCAGAGAATATAGAAGTAGGTGAAGGTTTTGAGCAAAAAAGATGAAGAAAAGGGCAAGGAAGGCAGCTAACGCGAAGCTAGATTGACAGATTATTTGAAAAATGGATATATGTTGGTGGAGATTCTTCCTTTATCATGGTAGCAACCCTTTCCCAAGAAACAATCTATGGAGTCATGTGATGATTATTTAATGGTGAGTTCAGAAATACGGCTCGCGCTAGACACTCCCCATGAAAGCCCTCAGCTGGAACTGTCACGGGCTAGGAACTCCTCATACAGCTTGACTTCCTCTTATCTCTTAAATGTCTCCCTCATGGAGATGAATTGTGACTCAAAAAAGTGTAGATAAGTTAAAACCAAGTAATTTCTGTAGGTAAGGTAGGAGGTCTTGCATGGAAATGAAAGAAATCCATTGACCTGAGTCTTGTAAATTTTTCAAAGCAACACGCAAATGCTTCAATAAGGATGGATCAGAGGGAGCCTCGAGGTGATCAAGTGAATAATATGACTATATGCACAGTTAGAAGCACTTAGACGCAAGAGGCAATACATGTTATTTTGTATTGACTCAATCATTATAAAGTGTTAAAAATAATCTATAAGTGCAAAACCTCAGTAAACAACTTGATAAAATACAGAACACGTCTATTTGTTACACTTCTTTTCTTTTCTTTTTCTTTTTTTGATCATGTAAAAGGGTGGGAGGGGGCAACCAGCGTAGCAACCCACCTTGAGCGTGACCATAGGGGCTCCCGACCCGCCAGTGGAATGTCCGGTTCGAGCCATAGCTATTGTCCGTGAGGACAGGCCGTCACCACGGCACCACCTAGGTACAAGTGGGCATAAGTGTGTACCCCACAATCCCTTGCCACTAGCAAGATTGGAAACCGAGTCTCCCCTGGGAATGTGAGGCACCCTGCACACCAGGCTACCACCATCGGTGGTAAGTGCATACACTTTGGATCAGCTATTTTCATACATATAGACATTTTGGACACTCTCCGGCTCTTAAGATAATTATGGAAAAGGCACTTTCGGACACACTACCCCCTGTGAATTGGTGACTTAGGAGAGAGAGAGAGAGAGAGAGAGAGCACCAAGTAGACAGACATAACCTTACCGTAGAAAAGAAAATGTGGAGGCAAAGACAAGGAATCCATGCTCAGAAGGTGATGGAAGCCTTTTTCCATCTCAGGCAACTCAATGGCAAAGAAAAACCTAATGTGATTAGTAAGTAATTCATCAAGGGGAGCGATGCTGTAACCAAATGATTTTGAGACTCCTTTCCTGGCTAGTGGTCTCGAGTATCAAGCTGAAGTCTCACTGCTGGTTGCTTTGTCATATCTCTACAAGTCATTTCGAACTACGAAGCATGGGGTCCCGTCCAACCTAGCAGCTTGAAGCGATATCCTAGCACATCTGATGATAAAGAGGTTCCTTCTACCCGGTCCCTATGCAGCATAGACACGGACACGAATACGGACATGGATAGAGAAACGGAAACAGGACTCGGACACGGCAAAAATAAATAAAATTTTATTTTATACTAATGGAAAATATAGCTATATGTATAACAGTATAAGCATGAAGCTTCAATATAAATATAAACAACCATCATATATACATCATATTACACTTTTAACCCAAAATATTTGAAGTAATAAACATTTACCCGCCAAAAGTTTATAAAAAAAATTGAAAATTTAACCCTGCCATGTCCATTTCGTGTCCCCCTAAAAAAGATTAATTAAATTTATTGGACACGCCACATGGCATGTCACGTACGTATTTTGCCGTGGCCCCCGCATGGCCCGACGTCGGATACGGGGACACGCCAGCCTTTAGGAATGTTGGTGCTTCATAGCTTCTACCCATGGAAGTTGCGTAACATGAAATCGAGGTTAGAAGGGGTAGTAAACATTGTTCTCCACTATTTCCAATTCATTACCACTACTTGCAATACAAAGGAGTAAGGACAATAGCATGAAAGCTATTCCTAAATAATTGGACGCCAAAGTTCTAGAAGAAATGAACACCAGACTGCAAAACTTTAGAGGAAGTGGTCTCTTCAGACTTATCTTAGATGGTCTTTTTAGACTTATCTTAGATGTATCCTATCAAGGCCTCTAGGCGTGATTCTAAGCAAAAGATCTTTTTTTTTTTTTTGCTGCAAAAAAGATGGCATGGAATTTATTATGATGTCACTTCACACATTTTTTTCCCTCAATGGAGGAAGTTATTCTAGCAAGATCAATTACACCCACAGTGTTGTACCTAAATGTCAGTCATGAAAACATCACCCATTTCTAACACATTAGTCTGTTTAACCTGTTCCACCCTCTTTCATAAGAACATGATACATATACCGACGAAAAAAATTTGGCGACCGATAGGCTTAAAATGCTCGTCCCTTCAATCATCTCCTAGAGTCCAGGGGCATTTGTCCTTGGGCAGCTCATCACAGACAATGTTCTTATTACTTCTAAAATCACACAGGATTAGATGTAAATTTTGGGGAAAGGTTGGGTATAGGGCTGCAAATGAGCCGAGCCGCTTGCAAGCGGCTCGAGGCTTGGCTCGAATTGGGCTCGTTCGAACTCGGTTCACTTAGTTAATGAACGAGCTCGAGCCATAAACTTCAGCTTGATTTGTAAACGAGCCGAGCATGAGCCTTAAGATGCTCGGCTCCAACCAGCTCGCGAGCCAACACTTAGACACATGTATATACATATTTGTATATACATGC
>JAXBDA010006600.1:0-20245 GCA_036023075.1 Gaultheria prostrata
ATTTTCTGAAACTCATCAAAAACACAACTCGCGCAAAATCAATCATTTAAAGGCACAAAATGCACGTGTGTGTGATCTTAACGAGCGAGATAAGCCCGAATATATACAACATTTGGGGCTTATCAGCTGCCTCGGAGAAAAAGACATGCATGTGTCTAGATCGTCGCATCCTGGATAGATCGGCAACCAAAAACATACAACTCAGAGGATCCTTGCCGGACAGAGGTTAACCACGGCAGGAAATCGAAGGCTGGCGGCGGCGCCTGTGGCGAACGTCGATGACGGAGGGGTTTTATTGTGAGAGAAACACAAGGGAAAAAAATGAGTAAAACGGGGGGGGGGAGGCCGGAATCATAGAGTCCGGAGGGAGGTGCACGGCCTCCCCTCCGAAGGGCGGTAGGTGACCAGTGTGTTCTTGGGCTGGAGGATTTTTAGAGAGAGAGACTCTGGGGAGAGAGAGCTTCCTTGTACTCTATCATTCTTGAATTGACGAGACTAGCTACCACTTTCTAATTACTCCTACTTAAAATCTAATATTTTTAGCTTTGGTGGGAAAAAGTAGCATGAAAATTGAAAACTTAGGAATCGAACCCACAACGTCACACGTACAGAACACAAAGCAAACCACCAAAGCTACCAAACGTAGTTGTGAAATGACATAAATAATATTTATTATGATTTGGGGGCCCTTTTATTTGGCCAAAAACTGGGGGCCCTAGGTAGCCGCCTTGTCGGCCTATGCCTAGGGTCCAGGGCTGACCCTGGCTACACCATAAGTTGGCCAAACGTCGGCTAAACTCTTAATGTCAGTCAGGGTAGAATAAATCTTGGTTTGTTTAGCAACCGTTATAATGATAGTTTATTTTGGATTTGAAATGTAAGCAATGTAAGAAGAACCGTAGCTGCAATCAAATTTTGAGTAACATAGCAACCGCTCTAAAGTGGAAAAAAAAACTCACAAAGTTTGGTGACGCTTTACAAGAGGCTCCTATATAGCTTAATTGACAAATGCTCATCCTCCCTAAAATTTTTGTACTTTTTTTGTTTTGATATTATTGTTTGTTTGTTTTTTTTTTACAATTTTTATTAGATTTGGTTTTGTTTTTTGAATTAATCACCCGTCTTAACGAGAGGAGTCTAAAAGTAAAAAGTTAAAACAAAAATTAAAGGAAAAAAAGTTCACTAAATAAGGAAAAAATACCAACCAACGAGTATTTTTGTCATCTTATATGAACTTCATTCACATTTTTGTACTTTTAAAATTCATCTCGTCGAGACGAATGATTAATTTCATAAATTACAACAAAAAACTACAAAGAGTAAAAAATATTACCAGACAAAATTTAGGGAGAATAGCTGCAGTGCTCCCATGTAAAATGTTTGTCTGCTCTTGTTCAAAGGAAGACCATGAATGTTGTTACACTTAGAATTTTAAAGTTTATTAAGATCAGGGATCTGTGATTAAATATATGTCCAAACTGATATGTAAATGCATAAGGGGTGATAATAAACAAGATAGGATCACGGTTTGGACAACAAACCGTGGTTAAAGATCATAAAAGACCACGATTTGAAAAAAAGGCTTGTTTAAAAATATTATACAATTATGGTTTACATGGCAAACCGTAGTCAAATCAACAATATTATCTTAAGATCACGGTTTGGACAAATAACGTGATTAAAAATATTATACGTACAACCGCGGTTTGCCCAAAAATCGCGATTAAATTAATTATACCATCACGGTATTTAATGTGACTTACCACATGGCACCATCTCCACAACCTCCCAATTCTTAGCCCAACATGCAGTTGGTATGAATTGAACCCTCAACCTCTCAAATCTTATTCTAAGACTCAACCACTATGCTACCCAAGTCTTTATCTCACATTTCCAAAAAAGTATGTATATGTATTATCTTTTCATTTATTCCCTTTTATATTACAACAAATATGTAATATATTTTACATAAAATATATATTGCATTATATTATGATATATTGTAATATATTATTTTATTTGATTCTATTTCATAGAAATTATACAATCGACGACGTAAATTTGGTCGCCATAGATTAACCTTTGGCGACAACTAGTAATTTGGTAGATGAATACACTAACAAAAAATTAGTTAGTGACATGTTTTCTCTTTGGCGACTAACATTTTTTGTCGCCATTATGTTTCTGACAGAATTCTACTTGGCGCCAATCATTTTGCACCGGATAATCTTTTGGCACTAAACATTTCCTACTAAGCTCATATTTTGGTCAATAATGACATTGCATAAGGCGACAAACATTTGTTTCGTTACCAAAAATGATGCATAAGGCAACAAAATTAAATAAAATGTAAAATAAACAATAAAGTATTTACTAGTCCATCACACTTGTAATTGAAGCATGGTTAAAATAAGCAAACATGTTTTATTAAGGTCGAAAAAACTGTGTTAAGAAAGATTTTTTTTATCACGGTTGTAACAAAACGTGGTGAAAATAAACACATTTTATCACACTTGTAATCAAAGTGTGGTTAAAATATGCGAAACACGTTTTATCCTGATTGGGAAAAATGTGATAAAAAAGTTTTTTATCACGGTTGTAACATAGCGTGGTTAAAATAAATAAAATTTATTACGACTGTAACAAACCGTGGTGAAAATAAATATATTTTATCACACTTGTAACAAATCGTGGTGGAAAAAAACACATTTTATCACACTTGTAGGAAAATGTGATTAAATTAAGCAATTATAATTACAATTCTTTTAAACCTGAGATAATTATTATTAATCACTACGGTTTTATTAGCAAAGTGACATTAAAAACTCACCTTGCATTTTTTTATCACGGTTTCATCAAATTCATAATCTTTCAAGTTTTCTTAGTGTGATCTTTATCAATTTTTCTAGTAGTGTAACCTCTCATGCATACAAGTAAGGTCTATGTTACTTCACTTCTGTATCTTATCCTATTTGAATTAAAGGGTTTTGAAGACAGCTCATTCTTGACTGGTAGATTTTCTTATGTCTGTTTTCCATTTTCGAAGCTGTTTATTACTGTATTAACAATGCTATTCCCTAAAGAAGAAGGAAGAAAGAAGAAAGACGAATTCTAGAATACAAAATGCTACATCTGTTAATTTTTACTAGTAGTGTACTAGTGTGGCTAATGAAATTAGGGGTAACAAATGCTAAAGAACAGAACTAAGGGAAGCCAAATTCTGAAATACTAAGGGAACCATAAGGAGGGTACAACTGTCCATATGTTTACCATACAGGGGACTAAAACATGTTCGTTTTTATATATGTAGCTGCGTGTTTGATTGCTTCTCTTCATTGGGTTGTGCCTTTGGTTCGCTCAAGCCCATGCCCATCTCCAGCGATTTAGGACCAAGTTTCTTGGATTCATCCTTGTTGTCGCGATAAATGGCATATAAGATCAGCTGAATTGCTCCAAGCCCACTTTCAAACCCATTAGGCACTTGCGCATGATTTTCAAGTGCATCTATGAAAATTAAAATAGGATGAGTCTAACATAGAATGAGTCAAACCCTAGAAGGAGGCATGGGAGGAGGTTAGTTGTGTCAGTGTCATGAGTGTCTAGGTCCTACACGCGTCAGACATGAAAACATGAAGCGGGTAGGCATGTATGTGCTTCTTATACCAAGAGGTTAATGAACTTCTATCATCGAAATTTCCTAAGAACAAATATGAAGTAACAAGGGGAAGTGGTGGAGAGAGTAAAAAGATAATATCGTACAATTGTTTGTAATCTCAAACACTAGATTAACATGAAGGTCTATTCCCCAAACCATAACTTATGGTGAACGTGTCTCTTTGTGACAATAGTTGCCTCTCTGAAAGCAAATTGTGTCTTGAACAAAGACCATCATACATGCATTGTACCATGAACTGAATAGAGTTGGTTCCTTGGTTAGCACAACTAAAGGACATGCGCTGATCTAGATTCTCATGATGGTTTTAAGCTATAGCCCAATTCCACGCACACGGCCTCATGACGAAGAAGATCTATCCCGCGAGAGTGTGCTCGCCTTGGACTCGGGATAAGAACACTTAACCTATCACAATTACACATCAGCAGTGCTACTTCCACCTTGGGATGAGCAGCCTAGCAGGAGAGATTTTTTTGCTCATATAAAGTACTCGCCTTGGACTCTGGATTGGCCTATGTACGTGAAATGTGTCGGCGAGGTAGCTGCAACGGTTCTTCAATTGAAAATGATGGTGCTTTTATGTTCATTTCTACAGTATCTGTAAAAATTATTGGAAAAATAAAGTTTTGAACTGCCAAATCACTTGCATTTCAATGATTTATCATATAAAGGTTTATTTCTATATTTTGTATAGGTTTATCAATAAATCGAAATTCCATGAATGTTGCAAATTTAGATCTTTAGATTAGTTACAGGACATGCTTCTACTAGCTAGGGAAGGTATTGACCAAGATTTGATCGTTGGATTTAACCTCTCATGCATACAAGTAAGGTCTGTGTTCCTTCACTTCTGTATCTTATTTGAATTAAACGGTTTTGAAGACAACTCATTCTTGACTGGTAGACTTTCTTATGTTTGTTTTCCATTTACGAAGCTGTTTATTACTGTTACTAATAATGCCATTCCCTAAAGAAGAAAGACGAATTCTAGAATACGAAATGCTACATCTGTTAACTTTTACTAGTAGTGTACTAGTGTGGCTAATGAAATTAGGGGTTACAAATGCTAAAGAACAGAACTAAAGGAAGCCGAATTATGAAATACTAAGGGAACCATAACGAGGGTACAACTGTCCATATGTTTACCATACACGGGACCTAAATATGTCCGTTTTTATATATGTAGCTGCGTGTTTGATTGCTTCTCTTCAGTGGGTTGTGCCTTTGGTTCGCTCAAGCCCATCTCCAGCGATTTAGGACCAAGTTTCTTGGATTCATCCTTATTGTCGCGATAAATGGCATATAAGATCAGCTGAATTGCTCCAAGCCCACTTCCAAACCCATTAGGCACCTGCACATAATTTTGATGTGCATCCATGAAAATTAAAATAGGATGAGTCTAACATAGAATGAGTCAAACCCTAGAAGGAGGCGGGGGAGGAGGAGGGCTTGAAAAATGCTAAAAATCAGGAAGTGAGTTGAGAAATGGATTAGTGTAACTGAAAGTCCTTACAGCAACAAAAGGATCCTTTCCTAGCAGTCCAAAGATGAACTAGGAAGTGCCACATAAGAAAACAAACAGCAACAAGAAAAACGGCATGTACTCTACGCTCTCTGTCTTGATCACAGTCCTCTGTACAAATAAGTATAGATTTGTGAGCTCAAATAACTGATACATGTAGTCAGTTACACGTTGCATAGTTTCCTTAATTTAAATAGATCCTCAATTATAGCATTTGTTGCTCAAGCAAAGGCTTAAAAACTGCGAAGTCTTTGTGTTGCAGTTATAAAATGAAAGAAAAAATGGCTACCAAATGTGCAAAAAATTACTCACTGACTCATTATAACCACACTGCTATGTTGAACTTACTGCTTGTTAAAAACAATCTGCTATATATTCGCCACCCGGTTTTGAAATTGAAATTAGAGATGAAGAGCTCACCATGATGGATAAAGGGGAATCGTACATGATGGAGAAGATGGAGGCAGCAAAACCGCAAAATAGCTTTTTGTTTTTTTATTAGTAGTATGAAGGGCGAAGCGAGATATGAGGGCGACTGCGGCGAATACACTGAGCACAAATGTGAAGAGTCCCAGTATTTTGGCCTTCTCTTTCTTGGGTGCATGTATGATGAAAATTAGCACGTAGATGACCTCAATGGCTGCACCAGTCCCATTGATTACGGATACTAGCATGTTGTCTGGTGAAATGAAAGGCAGACCATACCTATTCCATTTTGACAAAGATGAATTTAGATTCCATTCCATGCATTTGACTGAGTTTGAACCTTACCAACAACAACTAACATTGCTGACTTTCGCCGAGAAAACCATAAAAATGAAAAAAAAAATTGAAAAAGTGATGAATTTAGATTAAGTGAGTTTTTGTTAAAGACATTAGTTTTAGGCGAATGACGGGGCTCAATCCATTTTTTGTTATTACCAAAAGTTTTGGTAATTGATTTTCAGACCTCCAAAGTTTTACTAGTACATAAACGTACTCGTGCCAGATTAAGTGAGTTTTTGTTAGAGACATTAGTTTTAGGCGAATGACAGGGCTCAATTCATTTTTTGTTATTACCAAAAGTTTTGGTAATTGATTTTCAGACCTCCAAAGTTTTACTAGTACATAAAAATACTTGTGCCATGTTTCCAAGGCTCTTATGAACTACTCCCTCCGTCCCTTTTTAATTAAATGATCCATATGGGAATGCGTGTAATTTCAAACCCCTAAAAAATATATTTCTCTATAAATTCTTTTAATTTTTTTAATACCAAATTAAAGTGCTCATTGAGTACTTTAATTTGGTGCAAAAAAAAATTAAAAATGTTCTACGGAGGTACCTTTTTTAACGTTCACAAAAATACACGTTTCTCAAGCGGATCACTTAAAAAGGGACGGAGGGAAGACTCCTTTTGGGTCTACCCTTCCGTCAACATTAATGCTACGTAGAGATCAAATCATGTTCTACGGAGGTACCTTTTTTAACGTCCACCTCCTCCCTCCTCCCCCTGGGCACCCTCTTTCTCCCTCTTCTCCACTCCTTCTGCCCTCTCTCTCTGTCCGCTTTCTCCCTCCCCCCACCCCTCGGTCTGATCTTTTCTTTCCCTTTTATTTACAAATCGATCGGTAACTTTTTGCAGATGGACGGCGGCACGGGTGAGGTAGTCAGCATTGGCGTCATGGCTCTCGACGTCCGGTTTTCCTTGGGTGGCTTTACCTTTTGATAAGCCGTTCTGCAAGGGATCTCCGGTCGGCGACGAGGGCGGCTTTCGGTATGGTTTCTTCTTCATGTTTCTCTCCCTCTCCAGTCTCTTCTTTGACCCCTGGTCCTTTTCCTCGGTGGATCTTCCATTGTTTTCGCTGCCATGACTGCTCGGTATCTTCTTCCATATCCTTCTCCGGCTGGATTTCTGATGGGTTCTCTGGCTTATGCTTAACGGCGTGGGGTTGATTCTTGGTTTTGGGATGCTGTCGTGGTCTCCCTCTACGGTTTCTGTTGGGTACCGTGGATATTGCTTAACAGGTCGGTGAGCTTCCGAGACAGTTTGGGTGTTTTGGGCTCGTCGGCTCCGTCTCCCTCATGGTTAACCAATGGAGGTTTGGTGGTTTTTTGTGGTGACGGTGGTTGACGGTGGTGGGTTGGTGGCTGTCAGGAGTCATGGCGGTTGACAGCAATGGCAGATGTTTTGCACTTGGGTTAGGGTTAGGTTTTGGGTATTCTTGGTTGGGCTTGTGCTTATTGTATGATTTGGGCTTTTAGGCCTTTAGGTGTATTTTCATTGTTTTATCCTGGCATTTTAGGCCCATGGGTGTTCGAGCTTTGCCCTCAGGCTGTTCCAACTTTTGGTTAGATTTTCCCCCCTCTCGATGTACCCTTTGTCGAGACTCTTTAATAAAATTTTGTTACCGATCAAAAAAAAAAAAGGGACGGAGGGAGTACTATTTTTCCGGCATTGGAAAAAATAATTTTGGCATTATCATTTTTTCTTACTTTTATAGGTTTAAGTAATTTCTTTTTAATTTCTTGTGGAAATTTTGGATTTATAATTTGTTTTTTGAAAAAAAAATTTAGGTAAAAACGAAATTTTATGGGTGAACTTTAGACCGGAATCGTCTTAGTTTACTTTTCCTTTTGTTAGTCATGATTCTTTTTAAAATTCTAGATTTCGCTGTCAAGAACGAATTATTTGTGGGGAAAAAAAAACCATTAACACAAATCTAAGAGAAAAGCAGAACAAAACATCAAAATAGGATTATGGCTAACTCAAGTTCATTTAACAGATTCTTTCAGATTTAGGCAATTGATGTCCACACTCCGTTTTTTATAATTGCGCTCCTTGTTTTGTCACTTGTGATGTTCATTAACAATATTACCCTTTCAAGTGTAAGAGAATTCACTCATGAGAGCGTGGCATTGAAGAAGCAATTTCTAATAACTCACCAAGCAGAAAGCAAGCAGTTGAGTAGAGTCATGACGTAGGGAATGCCAGAGAACTGTTCAGTGGATTTGTTCATCACGATCCTCTTAAACGTAATCCTAAGAAAATTTGGAGAGGATTAGTGAGAGAATGCATTTTTAAACCAATGGGATAAAGACCGCCACCACGGAGAACAGTGGCCGACACAAGGGGGTGCCCAGGACTCCGCACAACTCCAAATATTTGCAGTATTAGTATTAGTCTTTTAGGTTAATTTGAAAAAGTTCTATGAGATTGGCCTAACATAAAAATCCTTACAATTCTCATACATGTAGGCAATGGCAGAGGGAAATGGGGAGCACGGGCCCATACTGGATTTTTGATGTCTTTTTTTTTTTTTTTTAGTTCCAATAATATTTGGTAACCTCATAAATGAAAATTAGTTGTGTGATTTTCGGAGTTTACATAGTGTGTCTTAACACCTTTCTCTATTGTATATTAATCTGAGGCTCAATAAATATATGATTTTCAACTAAGTACTCCTATATGATGAAAAAATCAATCATGTATTTTAGATTCTTAAAGAGAAATAAGTTATTGTGTGTTTTTCAAAAAAAGTATGTATTAGATTTTGTGCCTACACTGATCAAAGTTTCTGGCTATGCCACTGCATGTAGGGAACAAAAATTCCCCAAATATCAATTTGTCAACCATTTTTTGATCGAACATATAAAACTAAATGATGATCAAATGATCCTTGAAATTACTATATCCTCTCCTTTTTTTTTTTTTCATAGAGCAAGCCGCTGAGTTCAAAGAAAACAGAGCCTAAACACTCCCTTATTACCCTGCTAGACAAAAACAAGCAAAATAACAACCATAAAAAAACAAAACAAAACAGGGTCACCACCAAGGCTCAAAACAAAAGCAAGGACCAGACTTGGCCACTAAAAGACATCAAAGAATCTTGGAGGAAATATTCCATGCCAAACACATGCAAGTTTGGTTTAGGTTTTGAGGGAGTTTTTTTGTGTAATGATTGGAGATAGTTAGATAGAGAAATGAAGAAAAAACTTATTAATAACCGTGCTGAGAGAGAGAGGGTAGTTATGGAAAACCAAAGTGAACAAATTAAGTAACGTAGTAGAGAGTAGCTGCAAAGGAAAGTTCTCATTTAGGCTAGTAGGGATAGACGTTATTCCATCAGCTCTAACCCAAGACCACCCAAAACCGAAGTACTAAACGACCAACATGAGCTAAAAGCCCTGGTCCATTAGGCTTTAGTTCAAGTGCAAGAATTGGTGAAGAAAAATTGTTCTTGAAAAAACTTCAGTAAAATGAAATAAGAGAAAGGAAAAATTGTGTTATTAAGAAATTGATAACGAGATTTACATGTTGGATGATGCAAAAAATTGCGAAAATAAAAGAGAAAATTCATTGAAAATTAAGAAAGCGTTTGCTCAGCTTTACGAGGCTATTTCGCTGAGTTTCTTAGAGAGCGTTGTCTTGCGCCCAAGAATTTATTAAAAAGGTTAAAGAATGATTATCATAGAGAAACCAAGGGTTCAAATAGATTTAGTGCAAAATTTGTTGTTTTTTGAGGACAAGTTTTGAGGGAAAATAAAGTTTGATGAGAAAGTTGCAGACACAGAGTCTCGTCACTATGTAGCTAATTGAATACGTAAAAAAATTGGACATCCTAGTACTTTTCTATTTTTTCTTAATTAACGAAATTTGTATATAAGAAAGTAAAATACAGTGCTTAGTAAAAAAAAAAAAAAAAAACCGATTCTTAAAAAAAGGTGGACTACATTTAGCTTACTGCTGGACCAATATGAGCTTATTTGTTTATTATGCGGAAAAACTAATTTATAACAAGTCATATTGTCAAGGCTACTCAACCTCCGGTCTATTGGTTTGAAGTTTGATACCCAAAAAATTTATTAGAATAAAACTTGTTATTTTATGGGGAAATTTTTAGAATTATTTCTGAAAAAACACACATTTGATTTCATATCTGAATAATTTGGGAATGAAATTGATTTTGTAAAATAAAGAGAGATATTTTTCAACTTTTCTATGACAAAGGTGCATTTCGCCATAAAATAATCTCAGAATTGTCAGCTAATTGATTTTTCTTTTCTTTTTTCCTGAAAATAACGACAAAAAATTCATTATGAAACTTATAAGAGGGTGTTTGGGAGCCTACTTTTCAGCTTTTCGTTTTTAACTTTTTTGCCTTTTGGATTATAGTCAGAATGAGTTTTGAATCTGGAAATAGTGTCGGGGAGAAATGTGTAGAATACATTTTGCAAAATTAGTAGTTATAAAAACCAGAAGTAGAAATTGAAAAGTAGGATTTGGCCTCTTTTTGGCTTCTTATCTCTATAGTCAAAAATCAAAAACTAGTTTTGGGAGAAACAAATTCTGGTTGTTGCGGCCAAACACCCAGAATGGGAAAAGGAGAATGCAAAAAAGTGATAAGCAGGCGGCCAAACGCACCCTAACCCAACAATAGGACCTGTTACTATTTTAAACGAAACTCATTAAAATAACCTCATATAATCATAAGAGTAAGAGAAGTTGGGGAATCCGGGGATTCTGCAGTGCGGTACCGCATCCAAGCCGATGATCGTGAAATTAATGGCTCGAATTTCATCTGAGTATTTGCACAATCCAAACCGTTCATTGCAAAGATAAAATCCGAGCCGGCTCAAGTGCAGTAGTGTGGCATGCACCACACTCCAGAATCAATTCCGTCAATTTTTTTTCAAAAAAGTGGCTTAGATACATAATTTCACCCAATGATTTCATAAATCTGAAAACAGGTGTATGGCAGGTGCAAGTTAAGTTGGACGCTTGGCCCTATAATAGAGATCGACCTAGCTAGAAGCAGCGTACAAGGCAAAGGGAATCTGGAGAGCAGGACCCATAAAATCTCTTATCTCTCCAACCATGTTTGCTTTTATAATAAAGCTAAATTTTGAGGGATGTGGATGGTACTCTATCATTCTTTTTTTTTTTTTTTGAGAATAGAGAGAGAATATTATTGATTACTGAGCAATGCTGGTACAATAAGAGTTAAATGATGCAATCGATCACAAACGTAGGGAGACCTGCAAGGTCATTACATCTATCCTACACAACAAAACACAGTGATAAAACTAAACACAAATAAACTAAACACATGCAACCTAAATCCACCTCCAAAACACCACCGCGGTGAGAAACCGACTGTCAAACCTGCAAAACAAAGGATTTCCCTACCAAAACGGGCTTCGGACAAGCTTTAACGTGGGCAGGCTTCAGACAAGCAGCATATGTTGCTCTATGGACCTGCTAGCTCAACCACCTAGCTCTATGGACCGGCCCTGCAATGGCGAATGATAAACGAGCTTCGGACAAGCTTAATCGGAGGCTGGCTCGGACAAGCGGAATGCAAAACTCGATGGTCCGGCCTGCTCATCCACACAGCTCTATGGACCGGCCGTCGGCGGGAAGATTCAACATGCCCAAAAAAAGATTCCACTGCCAAACTGAGTATTTTGTTAGAACGAACGAGAACCGCAAACGATCAAAGGTGACACATGCATACAGAAATCTGATTGGATCGATGGGGGAAGGGGAAACGATCCAATCAGGAGACAGAGAGGAACCAATCAGACAGGGGAGGAGTAGATACGAAGGGGGAAATCCGATCGGACCTGCCGAACAACCGAAAAAGGGGAAACGGAAAAGGGAGGGCTGACCTGCAAGGAAAGGAGAGGGAAGGAGAGCAGACAACCGGCGGGGAGGGGGAATCGAACCCACAACATCACGCGTACAGAACACAAAGCAAACCACCAAAGCTACCAAACGTAGTTCTGAAATGACATAAATAATAATATTTATTATGATCTTACATTTGGGGGCCCTTTATTTGGCCAAAACTGGGGGGTCCTAGGCGGCTGCCTTGTCTATGCCGAGGGCCAGCCCTGGCTACACCATAAGTTGGCCAAACGTCGGCTAAACTCTTATGAATGTCACTCAAGGTAGAATAAATCTTGGTTTGTTTAGCGGCCCTTATAATGATAGTTTATTTTTGGTTTTGAAATGTTGGCAATGTATGAAGAACCGAAGCTGCAATCAAATTTTGAGTAACATAGCAACCGCTCTAAAGTGAAAAAAAAAAAACTCACATAGTTTGGTGATGCTTTACAAGAGGCTGCTATATAGCTTAATTGACAGATGCCCATCCTCCCTAAAAATTTTGTACTTTTTTTCGTTTTGATATTATTGTTTGTTTTTTTTTTATATAATTTTTATTAGATTTGGTTTTATTTTTTAATTAATCACCCGTCTTGACGAGAGGAGTCTAAAAGTAAAAAGTTAAAACAAAAATTAAAGGAAAAAAAAGTTCACTAAATAAGGAAAAAATACCAACCAACGAGTATTTTTGTCATCTTATATGAACTTCATTCACATTTTTGTACTTTTAAAATTCATCTCATCGAGACGAATGATTAATTTCATAAATTACAACAAAAAACTACAAAGAGTAAAAAATATTACCAGACAAAAAATTTAGGGAGAATAGCTGCAGTGCTCCCATGTAAAATGTTTGCTTGCTCTTGTTCAAAGGAAGACTATGAATGTTGTTACACTTGGAATTTTTAAGTTTATGAAGATCAGGGATCTGTGATTAAATATATGTCCAAACTAATATGTAAATGCATAAGAGGTGATAATAAACAAGATAGGATCACGGTTGGACAACAAATCATGGTTAAAGATCATAAAAGATCATGATTTGAAAAAAAAGCATGTGTAAAAATATTATACAATTATGGTTTACATGGCAAACCGTAGTCAAATCAACAATATTATCACGGTTTGAAGATAAAATTGTGATAAAATTAGTTTTAAGATCACGGTTTGGACAAATAACGTGATTACAAATACTATACAATCACGGTTTGCCGTGATTAAATTAACTTTACCATCATGGTTTGGACAAATAACGTGATTAAAAATATTATACGTACAACCACAGTTTGCCCAAAAATCGCAATTAAATTAATTATACCATCACGGTATTTAATGTGACTTACCACATGGCACCATCTCCACAACCACCCAATTCTTATCCCAACATGCATTTGGTATGAATTGAACCCTCAACCTCTCAAATCTTATCCTAAGACTCAACCACTATGCTACCCAAGTCTTTATCTCACATTTCCAAACAAGTATGTATATGTATTATCTTTTCATTTATTCCCTTTTATAATACAACAAATATGTAATATATTTTACATAAAATATATATTGCATTATATTATGATATATTGTAATATATTATTTTATTTTATTCTATTTCATAGAAATTATACAATCGACGACGTAAATTTGGTCACCGTAGATTAACCTTTGGTGACAACTAGTAATTTGGTAGACGAATACACTAACAAAAAATTAGTTAGTGACATGTTTTCTCTTTGGTGACTAACATTTTTTGTCGCCATTATATTTCTGACAGAATTCTACTTGGCGCCAATCATTTCGCACCGGATAATCTTTTGGCACTAAATATTTCCTACTAAGCTCATATTTTGGTCAATAAAGGCATTGTATAAGGTGACAAACATTTGTTTCGTTGCCAAAAATGATGCATAAGGCAACAAAATAAAAAAAACGTAAAATAAACAATAAAGTATTTACTAGTCCATCACACTTGTAATCGAAGTATGGTTATATAAAATAAGCAAACATGTTTTATTAAGGTTGAAAAAACTGTGTTAAGAAAGATTTTTTTATCACGGTTGTAACAAAGCGTGGTGAAAATAAACACATTTTATCACACTTGTAATCGAAGTGTGGTTAAAATATGCGAAACACGTTTTATCCCGATTGGGAAAAATGTGATAAAAACGTTTTTATCACGGTTGTAACATAGCGTGGTTAAAATAAATACATTTTATTACGACTGCAACAAAGCGTGGTGAAAATAAATACATTTTATCACACTTGTAATAAATCGTGGTTTAAATAAACACATTTTATCACACTTGTAGGAAAATGTGATTAAATTAAGCAATTATAATTACAGTTCTTTTAAACATGAGATAATTATTATTAATCACTACGATTTTATTAGCAAAGTGACATTAAAAACTCACCTTGCATTTCTTTATCACGGTTTTCATCAAAACCGTGATCTTTCAATTTTTCTTAGTGTGATCTTTATCAATTATTCTAGTAGTGTAACTTCTCATGCATACAAGTAAGGTATATGTTCCTTCACTTTTGTATCTTATCCTATTTGAATTAAAGGGTTTTCAAGATAACTCATTCTTGACAGGTAGATTTTCTTACGTCTGTTTTCCATTTTCGAAGTTGTTTATTCCTATATTAATAATGCCATTCCCTTAAGAAGAAAAAAGAAAGAAGAAAGAAGAAAGAAGAAAGATAGAAGAAAGAAGAAAGACGAATTCTAGAATACAAAATGCTTCATCTCTTAACTTTTACTAGTAGTGTACTAGTGTGGCTAATGAAATTAAGGGTAACAAATGCTAAAGAACAGAACTAAGGGAAGCCGAATTCTGAAATACTAAGGGAACCATAACGAGGGTACAACTGTCCATATGTTTACCATACACGGGACTAAAACATGTTCGTTTTTATATATGTAGCTGCGTGTTTGATTGCTTCTCTTCATTGGGTTGTGCCTTTGGTTCGCTCAAGCCCATCTCTAGTGATTTAGGACCAAGTTTCTTGGATTCATCCTTGTTGTCGCGATAAATGGCATATAAGATCAACTGAATTGCTCCAAGCCCACTTCCAAACCCATTAGGCACCTGCGCATGATTTTCATGTGCGTCCATGAAAATTAAAATAGGATGAGTCTAACATAGAATGAGTCAAACCCTAGACGGAGGCGTGGGAGGAGGTTAGTTGTGTCAGTGTCATGAGTGTCTAGGTCCTACATGCGTCGGACACGAAAACATGAAACGGGTAGGCATGTATGTGCTTCTTATAGCAATAGGTTAATGAACTTCTATCATCGAAATTTCCTAAGAACAGATATGAAGTAACAAGGAGAAGTGGTGGAGAGAGTAAAAAGATAATATCGTACAATTGTCTGTAATCTCAAAAACTAGTGGGCTAATATTAACATGAGGGTCTATTCCCCAAACCATAACTTATGGTGAACGTGTCTCTTTGGGACAATAGTTGCCTCTCTGAAAGCAAATTGTGTCTTGAACAAAGACCATCATACATGCATTGTACCATGAACTGAATAGACTTGGTTCCTTGGTTAGCACTACTAAAGGACATGTGCTGATCTAGATTCTCATGATGGTTTTAAGCTATAGCCCAATTCCACACACACGACCTCATAACGAAGAAGATCTATCCCGCGAGCGTGTGCTCGCCTTGGACTCGGGATAAGAACCCTTAACCTACCACAATTACACATCAGCAGTGCTACTTCCACCTTGGGATGAGCAGCCTAGCAGGAGAGATTTTTTTGCTCATATAAAGTACTCGCCTTGGACTCTGGATTGGCCTATGTACGTGAAATGTGTCGGCGAGGTAGCTGCAATGGTTCTTCAATTGAAAATGATGGTGCTTTTTGGTTCATTTCTACAACATCTGTAAAAATAATTGGAAAAATAAAGTTTTGAACTGCCAAATCACTTGCATTTCAATGATTTGTCATATAAAGGTTCATTTCTATATTTTGTATGGGTTTATCAATAAACCGAAATTCCATGAATGTTGCAAATTTAGATCTTTAGATTAGTTACAGGACATCCTTCTACTAGGCAAGGTATTGACCAAGATTTGATCGTTGGATTTAACCTCACATGCATACAAGTAAGGTCGATGTTCCTTCACTTCTGTATCTTATTTGAATTAAAGGGTTTTGAAGACAACTCATTCTTGACTGGTAGATTTTCTTATGTCTGTTTTCCATTCACGAAGCTGTTTATTACTGTTATTAATATCATTCCCTAAAGAAGAAAGACGAAAGACGAATTCTAGAATGCAAAATGCTACATCTCTTAACTTTTACTTGTAGTGTACTAGTGTGGGTAATGAAATTAGGGGTTACAAATGCTAAAGAATAGAACTAAGGGAAGCCAAATTCTGAAATATTAAGGGAACCATAACGAGGGTACAACTGTCCATATGTTTACCATACACGGGACCAAAACATGTTCGTTTTTATATATGTAGCTGCGTGTTTGATTGCTTCTCTTCATTGGGCTGTGCCTTTGGTTCGCTCAAGCCCATCTCCAGCGATTTAGGACCAAGTTTCTTGGATTCATCCTTGTTGTCGCGATAAATGGCATATAAGATCAGCTGAATTGCTCCAAGCCCACTTCCAAACCCATTAGGCACCTGCGCATGATTTTCATGTGCATCCATGAAAATTAAAATAGGATGAGTCTAACATAGAATGAGTCAAACCCTAGAAGGAGGCGGGGGAGGAGGAGGGCTTGAAAAATGTTAAAAATCAGGAAGTAAGGTTCGAAATGAATTAGTGTAACTGAAGGTCCTTACGGAAACAAAAGGATCCTTTCCTAGCAGTCCAAAGATGAACCAGGAAGTGCCACATAAGAAAACAAACAACGACAAGAAAAACGGCATGTACTCCACGCTCTTTGTCTTGATCACAGTCCTCTGTACAAGTAAGGGTAGATTTGTGAGCTCAATTAACTGATACATATAGTCGATTACACGTTGCATAGCTCCTTAATTTAAATAGATCCTCAATCATAGCATTTTTTGTTCAAGCAAAGGTTAAAAAAAATTACTCATTATAACCACACTGCTATGTTGAACTTACTGCTTGTTAAAAACAAACTGCTATATATTCGCCACCCGGGACTAAAATCGAAATTATAGATGAAGGGCTCACCATGATGGATAAAGGTGAACCGTACATGATGATGGAGAAGATGGAGGCAGCAAAACCGCAAAATAGCTTTCTGTTTTTCTTAGTATGAAGGGCGAAGAGAGATATGAGGGCGACCGCGGCGAATACACTGAGCACAAATGTGAAGAGTCCCAGTATTTTGGCCTTCTCTTTCTTGGGTGCATGTATGATGAAAATCAGCACGTAGATGGTCTCAATGGCTGCACCAGTCCCATTGATTACGGATACTAGCATGTTGTCTGGTGAAATGAAAGGCAGACCATACCTGTTCCATTTTGACAAAGATGAATTTAGATTTCATTCCATGCATTTGACTGAGTTTAAATCTTACCAACAACAAGTAACATTGCTGACTTTCGCCAAGAAAGCCAAAAAAATGAAGAATTTTTTTTTGAAAAAAGTGATGAATTTAGATTAATTAAGTGAGTTTTTGTTAAAGACATTAGTTTTAGGCGAATGACGGGGCTCAATCCATTTTTTGTTATTACCAAAAGTTTTGGTAATTGATTTTCAGACCTCCAAAGTTTTACTCGTACATAAAAATACTTGTGCCATGTGTCCAAGGCTCTTATGAACTACTATTTTTCCGGCGTTGGAAAAAATAATTTTGGCATTATCATTTTTTCTTACTTTTATAGGTTTAAGTAATTTCTTGTGGAAATTTTGGATTTATAATTTGTTTTTTGAAAAAAAAAATTAGGTAAAAACGAACTTTTATGGGTGAACTTTGGACCAGAATCGTCTTAGTTTACTTTTCCTTTTGTTAGTCATGATTTTTTTTAAAATTCTAGATTTCGCTGTCAAGAACGAATTATTTGTGGGGGAAAAAAACCCTTAACACAAATCTAAGAAAAAAGCAGAACAAAACATCAAAAGACAATTTACTTTGTTTAAGTCAAAC
Organism: Gaultheria prostrata; assembly: GCA_036023075.1. Lineage (NCBI taxonomy): Eukaryota > Viridiplantae > Streptophyta > Magnoliopsida > Ericales > Ericaceae > Gaultheria > Gaultheria prostrata. The sequence continues at coordinate 17,923 of JAXBDA010006600.1, forward strand.
TCCCCCTAACCATTAGAAAATGGGATTATGGCTAACTCAAGTTCATTTAACAGATTCTTTCAGATTTACGCAATTGATGTCACACTCCGTTTTTTATAATTGCGCTCCTTGTTTTGTCATCTTGTGATGTTCATTAACAATATTACCCTTTCAAGTGTAAGAGAATCCACTCATGAGAGCGTGGTATTAAAAAAAAAAAAAAGAGTGTGAAAATCATTCCCGAATTAAAATACCTTTCGTATTCTCTCATCGGGCGTCAACAGTAGCAAATTTATGTAGCACAATTAGAAATGCAGGCTCATAGGCATAGTACAATAGGAAAATGAAGAAGCAATTTCTAATAACTCACCAAGCAGAAAGCAAGCAGTTGAGTAGAGTCATGACGTAGGGAATGCCAGAGAATTGTTCAGTGGATTTGTTCATCACGATCCTTTTAAACGTAATCCTAAGAAAATTTGGAGAGGATTAGTGAGAGAATGCATTTTTAAACCAATGGGATAAAGACTGCCACCACGGAGAACAGTGGCCGACACAAGGGGGTGCCCAGGAGTCCGCACAACTCCAAATATTTGCAGTATTAGTATTAGTTCTTTTAGGTTAATTTGAAAAAGTTCTATGAGATTGGCCTTACATAAAAATCCTTAAAATTCTCATACATGTATGGAACAAAAATTCCTTAAATATCAATTTGTCAACCATTTTTCGATCGGTCGTATAAAATTAAATGACGATTACCTATATGTACATAATATGCCTCATCTTGAGGCTTAATTAGCAAGTGGCTATATACTTATACGATATACTTTTTTTATACTGCAGAAATACATATGGTTTCGGTCTTTCGGGCCCTTGTTAAGTCCAAATCTTGCGCCTGCCACTGATGGAGAAGATTATTGACTACCGCGAATAATCCTTGAAATTGTTGCTATATCCTCTCCCTTTTTTTTTTTTTTCATAGGGCAAGGCCTTCTGGCCTTGAGTACAAACAAAGAAAACAGAGCCTAAACACTCCCTTACCCGTATTACCCAGCTAGACAAAACAAGCGAATAAACAACCATGGAAAAACAAAACAAAGCAGGGTCACCAACAAGGCTCAAAACAAAAGCAAGGACCAGACTTGGCCACTAAAAGACATCAAAAAATCTTGGAGGAAATATTCCATGCCAAACACATGCAAGTTTGGTTTAGGTTTTGAGGGAGTTTTTTTTGTGTAATGATTGGAGATAGATAGAAAGAGAAATGAAGAGAAAAGTTATTGAGGACCGTGCTGAGAGAGAGGGGGTAGTTATGGAAAATTAAACAAAGTGAAAAATTACGTAACGTAGTAGAGAGTAGCTGCAAAGGAAAGTTCTCATTTAGGCTGGTAGGGATAGACGTTATTCCATCAGCTCTAACCCAAGACCACCCAACACCAAAGTATTAAACGACCAACATGAGCTAAAAGCCCTGGTCCTTTAGGCTTTAGTTCAAGTGCAAGAATTGGTGAAGAAAGATTATTCTCGAAAAAAACTTTAGTAAAATGAAATAAAAAAAGGATAAATTGTGTTATTAAGAAATTGATAATGAGATTTATAAGTTGGATGATGCAAAAAATTGCGAAAATAAAAGAGAAAATTCATTGAAAATAAAGAAAGCGTTTGCTCAGCTTTACGAGGCTACTTTGCTGAGTTTCTTAGAGAGAGTTGTCTTGCGCCCAAGAATTTATTAAAAAGATTAAAGAATGATTATGATAGAGAAAACAAGCGTTCAAATAGATTTAGTGCGAAATTTAGTGTTTTTTGAGGACAAGTTTTGAGGGAAAATAAAGTTTGATGAGAAAGTGTAGACAAAAAGTCTCGTTACTATATAGCTAATTGAATACGCAAAAACTTTAAAAAAAATTGGACGTCATTGTACTTTTTTATTTTTTTCTAGTGCCAGTGTGAAAAAAGTGATTCTTTAAGAGTTTTTGGATGGAGAAGATGAAGGGTTGGAAATATCGCGCGGCTCCTTATCTCCAGTCATTGGAGATTTTGGGTCGTTTACCAAGGAATTGGAAACTTTTGATGACGATAGCGATGAAGATAATGAAAGGATCCAAGATACTTTAAGAGGACTTCTTGCGAGCCTTGTTCATGGGAAGAGACTCACAGTGGGTGCTTGGGCTGCACAGGTCACAGGTGGGTGTTTCAACGACCGACTATTGTAGCGGCTGACTTCACCATGATCCGTCTGGCCCCCTACCCACTGCAGGGTTCACCATCGTCGAATACGTGATACCGTGGACTTAGCCCGAGATCGGGGCACAGTTGGGTGAGGAGTGGCATCCAGCCCGTCCTCGGT
>JAXBDA010006601.1:0-20243 GCA_036023075.1 Gaultheria prostrata
ATATGGATCTTGTTTGATAGTTCACGATTAAATCTATTATACAAAGTTTTTGAAACCGTGAAAAACATTATAGATTGAAAGATATAAACAATTTAAGGCGTAGCAGAAAATGGAATAATTGACAAACAAATAGGGATGGAGGGAGTAATTTAATTTAGTCATTACATAATTTATAAAAAGTTAGTGCTCAAAAAATTATGTGACGTCACATAACCTTGTTTCAGGACCACTAGTCACTGGATAAGAGCAAATCTAATGCTAGTTGCAAAATGGCTATAGCTATTTTGGTGCTAAAATAGCAGACAGCCTCCAGTGGTTGGTTCTATTTTAGAATCAAACAGTTTCAAATTTAACTAACTTCTCTCCACTTCACTTTTAATTACTTTTTCAACCCCAATTCAAATATCTACGTTATTTTCAACGACATTGTGATCTAATTTCTTAACCTCCGTTCTCAACTAATTTTTCAACACCCGTTCTACCTGATTTTTCGGATATTTTTCAATCCACCATTCTCAACTCTCATTCTACCTAAAATTTCGGATATTTTTCAATCCACCATTCTCAACCCTCATTCTACCTTCTTTTTAAAATATTTTGTCATCCACCCGTTTTCAATTCCCGTTCAACCCAACTTTTCAGATATTTTTTACATCTACCTATGCAACTCCAACCGGACCCCCTCTCTCCCTCCAACTAGAGGCCAAACCCTGGTGTGTCTCTCCTCAACCAGATTGCCCAAACCCCTCTCCTCAACCATCTCGGAGCCTTCTCCCCAGGTGCATACGACAAACGATTTACTCGGTTTCAGTCGTCAACCGTAGGTGCGTCTTTCTCTGTCCTTAAAAAATTAATCATACCCCTCTCCTCAAACAGATCGGATTTATGTTTCTAATGTTTTTCTTCTACCAATATGCTCAGTTTCAACGTCCGGCAAACGAATTGAGGTTTCGCTGACTTCAAATCAAAGTAGTTCGTCGTAAGAGCATTTTCCAGCTACGACAGTATGTACTCTACGGTTCAACTCCGGCCACTTCTCGGTGACGACAACATTTCCGGCTATTTTCAAGTAATCTCCAGTGTCCAAACTAAGATGGCAGTTATTTTTTGGTGATGTGGGAAGGATGCATCCTTGGTTCTATAGCTATCCTTGGTTCTATATTTGGAACCAACTTTGCATTTGTTCCATTTCTTAAATACTTGGTTAACAGCACGATTGGTTCCCGTTAACAGAATAGTTTGTAGTATAAGAAGTCTTAACTTGGAAGGAAAATGCACATACACGAAACGCAGGATAAAAAAAAAAAATAAGAAGAAAGATTGAAAAAACAAAATGGTGGGAGTTAGTAGTTAGCTCTTTGAACTCTCTTCCCTCTCCGTGTAATGATTTAAATAAAGAGATTTACGGCTTACCCGCGCCTGAATGCACTTTTCTACACACATAACGTGGTCAGTGACAGAGCTAGGATTTCGATCCGAGAAGGACCAATCAAAAATATAAATGTTTATTCGGAAAAATATTTGTTGTGCTCTAGTGTGCAAATACTATATATTGAGATCACATTAATTTGCCTAATACATCATTATGTATGTCAATTTATTATTTCTTTGTTGGTAATTAAAACACAAGTACATATGTTCCATGTATGGATATACGGAGTAATTTTCAAAATTTCCTATAGATTTATTTTTTTAATTTAACCTAAATTTGGAATTCTAAACATCTTCATTCAAATCATTACTATTTGCGCTAAATCAATCGCACACACACACACAATATAGAAATACGTAAACAGTAAAGAACACGACAACAAGATTTTACGTGGTTCCCTAAAATCCGAGTACGTTCACGAAAGCGAGAGTGAGTATGTTATTATGATTAGTCGGCTAGGGTTTTACGATAGAGAGTATTTATACACGCTTCACCCTAATTACACCTTACCATCGCTTTGCTTCCCTCACTCCACTCCGCTCCTCATCTGATCTCGGCCATGTTAGGTTTGGGGTTTCAAAACCCGGTTCCAACTTTTTCATGTGGGCCCCATATGCCAGTCCCACTAATTTCTCTCTCCTCTACATTTTTGGGAAGACTACTCTAGTCCGTGTATTGTGAGAGATGCGTCCATGGAGCATAATTTGAAGACTCACACAAATGATCTAAGCCGTTCATTACTTTTAAAATAATTCCTTTGAGTAACTCCTAAAAAATCAGCTCATTTGAAATAAGTGGTTGATCAATCTTCTAATTATTCATTCACAATTTAGGATCCTGAATTCTGACAAAAGTTTGAAAAAAAGTTAGACAACTGGATCAAGTACTTAAAATTGTGCGATTGACCTAACTTTTTTCTGGATGACTAAAGAAATAATTTTAGAACTAATTGATGGCTCGGATTATTTGTGTGAATCTTCAAAATGGGCCCCACGGAGAAGGAAATTCGGAAGTAAACTTACCATTATGCCCAAGGTGTAACCACCCATAAAAGGTTGGAAAATTTGAATTTAAGTGATTTCATATTTGATGCAGTTGATTTGTGTTAAATTTATAAAATTTCCTTTTCCTTCTCTCAGTATCTTTACCCCCACGAACCCATCAGTGGCATTTTAATTTCTACTTCTTATAAGGAGCACATAAAAGCATTCAAAAAGAACGACAAATGGTAAACATTTTAAGGGTTAGGACTTTGGAGATTGCTCCCTTTTTAAGTTTTAAGGTTCGAAACCTTATAGGTGCTATCAACTTCTTTGGGGTAAGTATATATAGAGCTTTGTTCTGGCTTGAAATGGGGCCCCCGCTAGTAGACGGTGTGATTGGCATCCCAGGATTAGTCGAAGTGCGCGAAAACTGGCCTGAACACCTGATTATCAAATTGAGTTTTACATGGATATACTACTCTACGGACCCTACAAATAAATGGTTTAGATTACTGCAATAAGTGCACGGTAGGAAACCCCGAGGTTTTGACTGCCGGTGGACATAATCTAAACTCTTTGTAGATTAGGAAAAATGCTGACGCCAGCTAATAGATGCAGGGGATAATTTCCTTGCACTATAGTAATCCCTGGGACTCTAGGATCGACTGCGACAAATTCTAATCCCTCTGTCTAGAAACTATTTGAACTCACTCTTGGAACTCTTTGAACTCTTTGTTTGGGTTGACAAACATAAAATTCTTAATAATCGCTTGATTATTTTTTTGGTTTCCAGCACAGCTCTCTAATGTTCCGCGAAAGATAGTGTGAGAGAAGACATTTTTAAAGTTGTATTACGTAATATGATTTGAATGAATAACTTGCGTGTCCTCTAGGCCACAGAATTAGTCGTAGGAGTAGTTGCTTTCTGCTTATGAAAGCACAAACTAGACTGTACTTATTAAATTTCCACATTTTGAGATCAAAAGCTAATGTGATTCTAAAAATAACTTAAAATATAGGTTGGTCAACCGTCCCGACTCATCCGCCACTTAATAACTTGTGGGGTAAGCTAATGCCGATGCCATGGAAACTTTTGATTGGACGATTTTGAACCAATTAGGAAACACACGGATAAACTTCCTTACAACCAAAATACACGCTGGGACAGATTCTACCTCGAGGAGCTGTTTGAACTGGGAACTCACTCTTGGAACTCTTTAGACTCTCTGTTCTCTCAGTGAAGTAATTCGAGTTTGCATTTTACTGTAACAGCTGAATAGCCAAGGGACTGGAATGTCAAATTCATTGCAAAAGAGTAGCAGGCAGCAGCCAATGCCAAATTTACATCTTGACCAGAACATTACTTACGACAAAAATCATGTTGATCGCATGCTGTTTGATATGCGTTCGGAATACATCTATATTGCTAAAAGTAGGTTCCAAATTAATCAGTTTATCGAACTTTCTTTTTTTTCCGCAATATACAATGTTCCTTGTTGATAAAAAAAGAATTGTTCCTAAAGCATATCAAACAGTATCATTTCAATATGATTTTTGACGCAAATAGGAAAGTGTTCTAAACGAATTCTAATAATCAAAGTAAATCGGAAGAAAAACAAAAACAAACCGAACCAGAAATTCCAGCCTCTTTGAAACTACTTACGAGTAAAACAATGGCAACAAGTCATTTTTTCTCACATACATCAATTGATTTTAACAATTTGTAGTCAAAGAATATCAAAATTACCGAAAATACTGTAGTGATAACTCATAAGAATTCTGTGGCTAAGTTCCGCATTAGCCTAGAATTGTAGAGGAGTAATAACAATTATAATTTTCATAAAGTAAACCATATGTTGCTCTTTGAAGATATCTAACTATAAATACTCAAAGAAATAATAAATTGAAAGCGAATATTAAAGCGAATACTTATATTGAATTTGTGTCCTCAAGCCGCCTGCATTTTCGGGATGGAGCATAATTATGTAAGTAAGGAAAATCATTAATTACTCTACCAAAATAAGTCACTTGGCTAAAAGGGTTTTTGGATTTTATCTTATTCAAAAAATAAATAAATTCGCATTTATTAGTTTTGCTTTTAAAAGATGAATATTTTCAAAAAAAATTGGAATAGGTCATTAATAATTTTTCTTATCCGATCTCTCTCGTCGAGACAAATCAATAATCCACAAATACATGACGTAAAAATGACATTTTTTTTTTTGAATAAAGACAAAATTTAAAATGCCAAAGTGGCATAAGCCCAATACTTACAAAAATAGGGTGAAAGAAGGAGATCATGCTACACCAAATTTTAGCAAATTTCCGGGATTTAACAGATTTATGTAATGTAAGTGAAAGAAAATCATTCCTGCGTCACATTTGCTCTGACGGATGTCTTTTTGAATCTTTTGGGATCAAAAGAGTTCAAGACGGAAGCAATTCTGAACTAGAGTAGTTGAAAAATGGTGTGAATCCTCAATTTTTTTTAATTTCTTTTCTCACAAAACCCATCAATAAAAGGGGGTGTAAATGGACTACCACTTGCAGAACGAACAATTTGAATTTCCATTTGGATTCTCTTTTCTCCTCATTGAAGCCGTTCGCTTTTTCGTCCTATCATATCTATCTCTCGTTCAATCGGTTGATGTTAGAGGTTGAGTAGGGATCCCTCCAAATTCAATTGCTTTTTGTGTCGTGTTCATTTTCTTTTTGACAAACCCAGATTCGAACAATTCACTCGTGTTTTTCTCTCTGTCCGAGAAAATTAGAACCTGGGTTCTATTTTCCCGCTTCTTTTTCAGTTAAGGTTTGCCATTAATTTCAGTTCTAACATCCCGAGTGTGTTTTTCATTGGTCGAATTTGGTAATTAACTGTGACAATGGTTGTGGTAACGAACTGTGAAGGATCGGAATCCGACAAGGCTATTGAATATTCCGAGGAGTTGAACAATTATTTCCCTCCGTCACCCACATATTTTACTCCTTTGCCCACAACTTTCCCTCCGTCGCCATCGTATTTCCCTCTGTATTCACCGCCGTCGCTGCCACAACCATCCTCATGCAATTCGGGTGTTAGTTCTGTATGGAATGCAGTTTGTATATTTTTGCCACAAAATCAACTGCACACGGACATCGTTGATCCATCAGACTTTATGTTGGCATTTTTTGTGGAGCACAAAATTCAGGACAGGGGCGGTGTGTTGGATGTGATCCCAGCAGGGAGACTTGCAAAGATCAATGAGTTGGTAGTCCAGCTTGACGACATCGTTGGCTCCGAGGCCAAAGACAGAGCGTTGGTGTACTCCAACCATAACGACTGGGACGACTTGCTGCCTCACCTAGATTTCATCGGTGAAATCGGATACTTGGAAAAACATAACGAGGACATCATTGACCAGCTGGTTCTAGATGGAGTGTATGTGAACCAGTATCTGATTCAGTACAGCGGCGGTGCGTTAGATCATATCCTACTAGGGAGTTTTGGAAGGATCAACGGATCTGAAATCATCCATGGTCCGTTCTTGACTTCGACTCCAGAACCAGCGCTTATTTTCCAGGACAAGCACTCCCTAAGACTGTGGCAGGGACACCGCGGCCAATGGGTGGCCGACTTTTGCTACGGGTGGAATTGGCTCAACAAAACCGTCGAGGGCGCCCCCTTATGGTCTGAATCAGTAGTAAGGTTGAGGAGAGGGAAGGATCTATTTGATTACCCTTTCCTTGAACTCTTCGTAAATGAAAACAGAGCAGAGCCCACGAAAGAAATTCAAATGCAAGAATTACCATCGACAGAAGAACAAGAAAACCCAGATGAGGAATTGGGGTGCAGCGAGGCCACGGGGAATGATGAAGTTGAGGCAGAGGCCACAAGGAATGATGGATTTGAGGCAGTTGGAATTCGCAATTGCAACGGTTGCGACAGCACACCAATACAAGGTTTTAAAAGCATCACTTAACATAGCATTAATCTCTAAAAATACCAGCATTATATAAGATTATAAATTATCTTTTACATATCACTCTTCTTGTTTAACGAAAGTCCATTCACGTTTCAAAATATTTTATAGCATGACATGGTATATCTTCATTCATTCATCATATAAGATTTTAGTTTGTTAACATTAAACAATAATTCAGCATATTCATTGCATGCAGTGTCGAGTCTAGAAATTATTCTTCATAGCATCATTCGTGAATTCAAAGTCCAATTATTTAAAGCATATGGTTTTACATTAATCAACAAATAATCTTTTCCCCAAAAAATTAAAATAAATCATAGATAGCATATGCATTTATATGCATATATTACACTCTAAAATTAGAGGAGTACTCTCTCCCATGCAAAACTATAACCTCTTGCTTTGAATTAAGTGAGATCGTATTTTTATACATAAAACTCGAAAGAATATATTTACTCGAAAAAATTGTCAATACCCAATGGGAATAGTTGAGCACGAACGTGGACCATACAAACGTGTGAGGTTCACTCCCATGTATGTAGACCCCACACAAATGCTCAACTATGTTGTCAATTTACATAGAAACATAAATTTCTTCAATCATAGTTTTCTCCGACTAAATCCTATAAACCAGTTTAGTCCATATCATGCTCTGTATGGGAGCTCACAATCGAAGACTTTATTTTGAGATGCTATATTTGGAGACAATTCCCCGCACATTATCGAAAAGAAGAAGAAGGGAAGTGCATACAAATCCTACGTACATAAGAATTGAGGATCGTGGGTAATTAGTGAATGTAAATAGTGATATGCTCTGAACGCATTGTTTTTTTTTTTTACTCAAAACATATTTTTGTGGCTGTAGAAATTGGAAATGTGGGTTTGAATTGCTTTGGCAAAAACATATTAAGCTTTTAATTCTTCTTTACTCTAGGTAGCCATTCTACACTGACGTATGCTTGTCGGGAGCATGGTATCCAGATATGGCCACCTCACCCCAACACCACTCCCATGCTTGTTGATCAAGAGGCAATCCCGCTGCCAAATTATGATACTCTGTCTTCTGATGAAGCTATGGCAGCTACTGTTGACACAAATAGTGTTCTTGTAAAGGAAATTCCACCTCCGCTGGTTTGGCCTATAGCTCGACAAGAGAACCAGGATGAGGATTTGGACAATGATGAAGTAGAGGCAGTTGGAATTGGTGGTGAGGGAATAGAGGCAGGTGAAATTGCAGAGGCTCAGTTGCATACCGAGTGCTTTGGAAAGAGGAAAAGGAAGGAAAAGAGCCCAAGAGGAGGGAGAGGATACAAGAAAACCACCAGAGTTAGAAATGTAATACCTTTGGAAGAAATCTTACAAATTAAGGGAATGCATCTTAAAGATGCTGCAAGGCATCTCAACGGTACGCATATACATCCACTTCTCCAAGAATTGAAAATCTCAATTTTGTTTTTGATTTTTCCAACTAGATAGACTTTTACTAATAGAATCTTCAGACTCGAATCATTCTCGGTATGGGAACTCGAAATCGGAGACCTTAACTTTTGTTTCTAAAATTGGAGACATAACACTACTTACACGAAAAGGAAGAAGGAAAAAAGAAAGTGCATAGTTGGCAAAAGTATGGACCGTACTTTAAAAATGATATGTATGCTCCGTTTTTTTTTTTAAAAAAAAGGATATGTAAACTTGATACATTTTGCCAGAAAGATAGAGAACCTGAATTTAAAAATTTCAGAAGGAAATTTGATTTCGAGAAAGAAATATATGACTCTTATAAATGGAGATTTGTATACTACTAGGGCTAGTTAAAATGGTGAGAATGTGTGCTTTTCGATAGGTTTCGATTTGAATCTCAAAGGGGTAGACTATTGATATTCAATTCTCACTATCCCTTGAGATTGTTTCCTGAATGGGTTGGGCTCAGATTTTACCTGGTATAAGTAAAAAAAAGTAGGCTATATATATGTCTCCGTGAAGTAGTCCGGAACACGAAGTTCTGGACACTGTCATTAGCAAAGGGAAACTGAAAAAAAGATTGAGAACTGTGGTTGGTGATGGTGAATTGCGTTATGCTCTGAATGCAATCTTTTTATTTACTAAAAGATATTTTTGTGGGGGTCCAAATTGGAATTGTGGGTTGGAGTTGCTTGGTAGAAAAATATTGAGCTTTTGAATTCTTCCTTATTGCAGTAAGCCAATCTACACTGAAGCTTGCTTGTCGGGAGTATGGTATCAACAGATGGCCACCTCGCAATGAACACAAAAATCTCGGGCAATCTCTCCCAAACGAAACTCCCACGGTTGTCAATCAAGAGGGAATCCCACCGTTGACGTCGGATACTCTGCCTTCTGATAACACCTTGGCGGCTACTGTTGACACAAATAGTGTTGTAGAGGAAATTCCGCCACCACAATTTTCACCAACAGCTCCACAAGAGAACGCAAAGGAGGATTTGAGCAATGATGAACTTCATGCAGTTGGAGTGGGGGGTGTGGGAACAAGGGAAGGTGATATGAAAGAGGCTCAGTTGAACACCGAGTGTTCTGGAAATGGAAAAAGGGATGAAAAAATCCCAAGCGGAGATAGAGGAAGCAACAAAGCTACTGGAGTTAGGATTGCAATTCATTTGGAGGATATCTTACAGACGAAGGGAATGCATCTTAAGGATGCTGCAAAGCATCTCAAAGGTACGCATGAATGCAATTTTTAAAGAAATGAAAATCTCCATTTTGTTGGTATTTCTTTGCTTGTTATTTCCAACTGGATAGACTTTGTTCTAAAAACTCCAGCAATTCAGAGTCAAACTTGCTCCACCCATGCTCTTTAATCTTTATGGGACCATAAAAATGGAGACCTCAATTTTAATTTCCATACTGGAAGATGTGACACAAAAATGGATACGTTAGTAACTTTAGGGGAACACTCTTCTGAAATTTATACTCAAAGCATGGAGGACGTTTGTTGAATATTACTCCTTTGTTGTGACTTTTGATTGAATGCGTTTTAAAATAGCATTTTGCATTGACGATTTGATGCAATTTCGAAGTGGTATGCATGATTCAGTAAGTATGATATCTGAGCTTAATGTACATCAATTCTATCTTAAAAAATAGGTACCATAAATTTTTTATAGTAATTACTTTCTTTTTTCCCTTTTGGATTGAAGTAACTCACATAGAAGACTTGTGATTGGATTCCTCATTTTTTGCAGTTAGCCGATCTACGCTGAAGCGAGCTTGTCGGGAGTACAATATCTATAGATGGCCACCTCGAGAGGAACTGGTCAACCATTTGAGTCAATATTCTCTCCCAAATAAATCTCCCACGGTTGCTGATCAAGGGCGAATCCCACAATTGAATTATGATACGCTTCTGACTTCTTACCAAGTCCCAACTACTGTGAACACAAATAGTGTGATTGTAAAGGCAAGATATGGAAAAGAAACAATAAAGTTTCGTTTGTCTTCGCCATGGGGAATAGTAGAGCTAAAACAACAAGTGAAAAAGAGGCTAGAACTCGAGGATGGAACTTATTACATCAGGTACAAAGATGAGGACGATGAGTTGATTTTAATAGCTTGCGATGATGATTTACAAGATTGTATCTCCAGTTCTAGCCCACTGGGCACCAAATCGGTTGAGATACTTCTTGAGCCGAAGTAGCTGATGAATTTCTCATTGTCCAACTTCAATCTGGGTAATTTATCATGTCCCCGTCTTAATTTTTACCATCATCGTGTTTCAGTTGTTTCGTTTTGTACGTTGTGTCGTCCGAGAAGTGCATTTAGAAAATCTCTAATAGGTTGATATTTGGGATGCTATTGTTGTATTTTTTAAATTTAGTGTTTCAGTTGTTTCGTTTTACGTTGTGTCGTCCGATTATGGTTGTGCACTTTTAAACATTATTGAGCTTTATTTGTGATAACGAATGGCAAGGGAAAGGGAGAGAGAGCAACAGTGCTAGGGATACTTTGTCTTGTAATAGAATTCTTCACACTCACATAGTTCGTGGAACCCATTGCCACGCTTGATGTGAGATCGAAAGTTTTATGCTGAGTATTCTCATCTTCATTGGATAGGGAAAGCGCACAAGGACCACAACATAATAATGAAAAAGTAAACAAACTCAAACCAATAAGTGAGACAGACCGCAAACAAAACCCTTCACTCTATAGTCTATACAAATAAATTTTGGCGATCCAGATGCTATAAATATATAGCACATTCCAAAAGAATAAGTAATTTAATGAATAACAAAATTGCAAAGTTTGTCTGCTTCTAGGTCAGCTATGTTGAAAAGTAAGCTTGATTAGCAATGAAGAAAACGTGTGGGTACTATTCAAGTTCAGGCTAGCAACCTTTGAAGACTTTTGGAGTTACGTGACTGAGTTAGAGATTGAGAGTCATCCAAATTTCTGACTCTTCCCCATTTTGTACCCTATATATATATGTGTGTGATTTGTGTTGTAAAAGGTGTGGGAAAATAGAAGAGAGAGAGAGAGTAGAGTGAGAGGAGACGTGGGAATCCCCTTTGGGGGATTTCCCCCACCAGTACATGTGTGTGTGAGAAAGAGTTGAATGAGTGTGTGTGTGTTTTGTGTGAACTCTCTTATTTTACCAACAAGCTATACTTTTCCTCTTCTGATACTTTCTCTTCTCTGAACACCAAGATCCTCTTCATAACATTGTTAACAAGGGATTTTGTGCGATCGTACTCGAAAAAGTCAGTTCTCTAATATGTATCTGAAAGAAATGATTGAGAATTTAAATCATCTCATTTGATTCATTCCCCTCTTCATGGTGTTAACTAATGTTAATTAGAGTTGGCACATATATATAGCTCCTACCCTACTTGTTTGGGTTGGATGGGAGGAGACTAAGCAATAAAACCAAGATTAAAGACGGGGATGCATCATCAGAAGCCATTTGGAACCATGGATGATCGAGTGAAAGCACTATTATCCGCCGGAGGGTTGTACTATTTTAAATAGCCTGTCTTTGTTTTCCATCCGCCATTCTTCTGCCTGATGCTCCTCAAACCTTCTTTTGTTGTTGAATTAATGGAACAGAAACATGATACACCACATGTATTTTGACCTCACACATGTACTTTGATCCTTGTTACCGCGGCTCAACATTTTGTGGGAACTCATTTGGGTTAGAATTTAGAAACTTGCAGGGAAGCTCTTTGGAATGATACCACAATTACATCTAAAATTTTGAAGATACTACTACGATAACGCCTAATGAAACAAATCCTTAAAATTGAATTCGGATAGGATTCCTTACATCAAGGATGCATTGACATAAGAAAAGGAAGGCAATTAAGGCCTAATGGTTGGCCCAACTGACTTCACTTGAATGATTCTTGGTCTAACAGATGACAATCCCAAGCGACGTTCATAAGCCTAGCTCCCGGCCTAGAAAATGAATACTATGTTCAATTTTCCTCAGAACATTGAGAAGATAGAACCACTCGACTAGATAGCCAACGTAAGCTACAAAAGGTTCACAATTTTCACCTGTGAATACCTTATTATGCCTCATTCTCTCTTTCTCCTTCTCTATTTGAGACAACCTAAAGTTTTACGCAACTGCGCCTCATTACCCGGTATTGTATCAAGTGTCAACTTACTAGCAACCAACTCAATATGATCCATGTTTTGTCCCCAAACGCATCAAATTTACGAGGAAAATAAACATGGATCGGAAGACTGTTATGACAAGTTATTTCTCCTTGGTAATACAAACGGATTCCTTTGACATGTGAAGATAAAACATGTTATGTGCAACATATCCTAGCCCGGGTATATATATAACTAGACCAAAATCTCCATTTTATAAGTAAATAAAGCAAGAAGACTCACATGCACTGTATATTTGGAAAATGAAGGGCATGCCTTAACCAAAGAAGTGTAGAAAATGAAGTTCTCTCCTTGTGCTTTAAACAATTCCAATTCCAATTGCTTGAGACAACGTAGTTCAGGAACTGCTCGGTGGAATGTGAAGCATCTCTCAACAACCTGACCAAAAAGTAAAGAGTAAAAAACAGATATTATTGTTCGCAACATGGAAAGGAAAGTAAGATAAGTGCAGAGAGAATATAGCACAAAGTCGTTTGACATACTAACATTAAAAGGAAGTAAATTGTTGGAATTATCAAAATAAAATGGGTTTGTTTTCGGGTTTTTATCAAAATATTCCTTGTGCTTTGAGAGAGCTGTTTGTAGTATTTTTTGGAATTGTCCCACATTGGCTAGTTAGGAAAAGTTTGAGTGGTATATAGTAAGAAGCACTTCTATTAAATTCACATTGTATTATGTGGCTTGGGCCTATGGTGTTTTGTGCCCAACTGGCACGGCCGGTTGTGGGGAGAGGTGGCCTTAAGCTAAGACGAGCATTGCGGTCGATTTAGGCTACGAATTTGATGAATAAAAAAATATGTACATTGTTTTAGGGTTATTTATTATTGATGAATAATAAGTATTCGTTTTTTTGGAAGTGTAATTTATCTACTTACATTTTATTCATTAGGATTTTGAAAAAGGCCTCCTTTTGGTGTTCGCTTTAAGCCTACAAACGCTCATGCCCCCGCACACCGTGTGCGTGAGCGTGGCAGTGGGCTGACTGCAATGTGGCGCTTTGATGGCACACTTTGCATTACCTACAGTCAGAAAACAGACGGTGGTTCGTGGAGGGGTTTGACAACTGCATAGTCAGTTACACCAGATCGGGAATCAAGACCTGATCTAGGTTTATATTACAAACTCATCTACATTAGGGTCAGTTCATTTGGTTTCCACGACTTTCATCTACATTAGGATATTATAGGTAGGCAACTACCAATTAACCACATCTCCAACCACATTCCTCTCACATACGTGTGGACTCCATCATGTATGGATATATAATTAGTGTGTGGGCCCTAGATGTGCCAAGCAGGTCAATCGATCAACCTAATCTGTCCAAACCGACCAAATCGAATCATCCGCAAACCCACCCGAGGCATGTTAAATATGTGAGAGGAGCTTGGTTGGAGGTGTGATTGGTAAAAGCATTGCTCTCAGTGACATCAAATTTGTCATAGGAACAAATTATCAAAAGGTTCGGATCCTCTGTAGGGATTGGGCGGTCACGTTTTGATGATCGAGACCTTTGACATCGACACACATTAGACACACTGTGGGTGACTGACATGGTTGTGGTTTTGGACTTGAATTGAAATCTAGGATGGAGTCTAGCGGACATTTGAAAAATCCATAGCATGGCCCTGTTTATAAGAATTTATAAGCTAATTAATTGTCTAGCTTATATGTTCAAAAATTGATGAATGGTAGTATTAATTTGAGGAAAATTATGAATAATCAATTTATCTATTTTCCTGGCCTATCATCACCTCATTTCTTGACACTTTTGCAAACTAACTTGTATAGTTATCATTTCCATTAGATAACAAAAGAAACAATAGTAGGAGTGAAATTATTGTAAATTGGTGATTAATTATAGAGTGTGTTTGAATGTTCTTTGGGAGGAAACATGAATGAATACGAGTGACCAAGGTTTAGTCCAGTTTGGTATCCTCCAATATGGTCCTCCTTTTGGGCCGTTGTTTGCCCACTCCATGTCCAAAACAATGATCGAAACAATTCATGTTTTAGATTTTGCTCAAAATATGTTTTTGTGACATGGTTCATATTAATCAGACACCCGATAGCTGTGTTAGCAGCTTATTTATTTATATATACTACAAAATGGATGGTCAATGTTTGAACAGTTGATTTAAGCTGTTTACATGCTAATAGTGGTCCAATCATGCTATTTTTTTGATACATTTTTGTAAGATAAAAAATATGAACCGCACTGATCATTATTGTAGGTCTGATGTGGATCGAGAGTGGCCCAAAACTGGAGCAGAACTTGGTTCGGAAGATGGATATCATTTTAAAAGTTAAATTTTCTTGAAAAGAGACTGAAAAATAAAAGGAATATGATTAGGAGTTGATATGGGCGAGAATAGTCTCCCCAAAAATATAAAACAATTCCCAAATGTCATATTCATATCCAAAGGTATGTGGAACCCAGATTTTTTGAACCGGATTACTAGAATGAACCTTGTGGACCTTGTGGACTTGCAGAATGATCAACTAGTCAACAAGTGCAACTTGAATTTTTCTCCTCTCCTTTTGGAAGCCTCTTGCTTTCTGGCAGAAATTGCCACCGATCCCTTTATCTTAGAGAAATTGCATGGAATCCTCCGGAATCGATTGCTTTCTGTGTTTTCTATTCTGGTTTTGTTCGAGTATTGGGGTATATAATGGGTGCTTGGCTGATGGCTTTTTGCCTTTTCAATTTCTCATTTTTAACTTTTACGTGTTTGGCTGCAATGTCAAAACACATTATGCCAAAACATATGTTCAGATTTTGACATTGTAATATAGAAAAAGTAACTGCTCAATTCTATAATTAGGAGTTGATGCCCTTAGTAATACTATAACTAATGGAAGTCCGAAAATCAGCCTCCCTTAAAAAATTCGAAATATGGAGATGGGTGTTCTTTGAAAAAAATAAAATAAAATAAAAATGTCTTAAAGTGATGTCTCTGTCATTTTAAAAGGTGTAGGACTATAACAGAATGAACAATTACCATTTGGGTTCTCTCGCTTCCTCATCGAAGCCGCTGGCTTTCTCGCCCTCTCACCTCGATCAATCCATTGATGTAGAAGTTTTGTTTAAGAATTCAAATCCAGTTTCAAAGAAAAGACGGGACAATTTA
Organism: Gaultheria prostrata; assembly: GCA_036023075.1. Classification (NCBI taxonomy): domain Eukaryota; kingdom Viridiplantae; phylum Streptophyta; class Magnoliopsida; order Ericales; family Ericaceae; genus Gaultheria; species Gaultheria prostrata. Next base: position 15,158 of record JAXBDA010006601.1, read on the forward strand.
GGATCTGGGTTCTCAAATTTTTGCTGATTTTTTCACTTGGGTTTGCAACCAATTCCAGTTTAATCTCTTGTATTTCATCCTTTGATTGGGGCGAATCCCGTGGCCACCACCTCCTTTCCCCATGCCACCCTCTGGTTCTATATCAACGGTCTAACCAACACATGTGCCTTTCCAATTGACTACGGCGGAGGTGTGAGGATCGATGAGAGGTGAGGAGGGAGAGAGAGATCAGATGCCGGTATTTTCTGGGTACAATAGAACGAGAGAGATGTCGGCGATGGTGTCAGCGCTGGCACATGTGGTGTCATATCAGAACAACAGCCAGGGCTTGTTCATGACTCCGGAACCACCGCCATACATAGGAGTGCGCCAGAGAGACGGCAGCGAATGGGTGGCCGAAATTCCTCTCCGGTGGAATTTGTCCCGTATCGGCACCTTCGACACCGCCATTGCGCGTGATCGAGAGGTATTTGAGTTGAGGGGAGATGAGGCTACGGGGAGTGATGAAGTTGAAACAGTTGGAGTTGCAGAAAAAGGTGAACTTGCGGAGGCTCAGTTGAATTCTGAGTGTTCGGGAAGAGGGAAAAGGATCAAGAAAACAAGTGGAGTTAGAATTGGAATTCCTTTCGAAGATATCTTTCAAACTAAGGAAATGACTCTTAAAAATGCTGCGACGAATCTCAATGGTACGTCCTACGCATTTATATACTCCTCCAAGAAATAAAAATCTCATTAGTTTTCTTTTTCTCCAACTAGATAGACTATTCTCATATAAACTTCAGACTCACCAGTCACCACCCTTGGGCTTGCCCCGCGGATGGGTGACTTTGCCTAGATTTGGAAAGGGTTCGACTCCTCTACAGGGCGGTACCAAGATTTATATAAAGAGTCGGGGCGGTGGTTTGCTTCGGGTCGTCCAGAGGTTTATGCCTTACAGGCCCCATTTAGTTGCTCTACTGTGAGTGTGTTTCCTTCATCACAAAATTAAAAAGAAAAAACTTTAGATTCCAATCATGATCATTGATCTGCATGGGAGTTTGAAATGGGAGACCTCCATTTTTGTTTCTATAGTCATAGACTTTCACAAAACTGACTTATTTCCAAAATTGATTTATTGCGTTTTACAAAACGCGTTATTTTCTCAAAATATCTGAACTCAAAAAACTAACTTAAACTATTTCCATTAACTTATTTCCAATAAGTAAGTTTATGGAACACCCTTTAAAACACAAAAGTATACACAAAATTTGAAGTGCATTTAGGATTGTTGACCGTTGAGAAAGCACAATCATGCTTTTAAAATACGTATATTTGATACATTGTGTAAAAAGGTTGAGAAACCACATTTCAAATTTTTAGAAGGATAGTTGAGTTCAAAAAGAAATAAACCACTCTGAGAAATTGGAGATTAAAATGGTTATGTGCTCTTAGACAGACAGGTCTCGACTCAAATCTCAAAGAGGTATGGCAGATTATTGATATTTATTATTTAGTCCTCACTCTCCCTTGAGATTGCTTCTTGCTGGGGTTAGGCTCCAAATTTAGGGGCGGGGAAATATGTGGGAAAGTTGGTTATATGTACCAGTAAAATTAGTCGCAAACTCCCCACAAAGCCCTGCAAACACTCATCATCAAAGGGAAAAGGAAATTTTTTTTTTTTTAGAATTGCGGTTAGTGGATGTGAATATTGATATGCTATGAAAGTCTGAATGCATTTTTTTCCCAAAAATATATTTTGTGGCTCTAAATTGGAAAATTGGGTTGGAGTTGCTTTGGTAGAAACATATTGAGTTTTTGACTTCTTCCTTATTGTAGTTGGCCGATCTACACTAAAGCGTGCTTGTTGGGAGTATGGTATCCACAGATGGCCACCTCACAAGCTTATCAGTCAATCTCGCCCTAATGAATCTCATGCGGGTGTTGATCAAGTGCGAATCCCAAACTTGAATACTGAAATGCTGATTCCTTCTCATGAAGTTGATATAGTTGAAATCGGGAGTGAAGGAACAGGGGAAGGTGAAACGGAAGAGTCTCATTTGAATTCAGAGTGTTTGGTAAAAGGGAAAAGGAAGGTAAAGACCCCAGGAGGAGAGAGAGGAAACAAGAAAACTGCTGGAGTTAGAATTGGAATTTCTTTGGAGGATATCTTACAAACTAAGCGAATGAGTCTTAAAGATGCTGCAGTGAACCTCAACGGTACTCATATTTACACTCCTCCAAGAAATTATCTAATTTTAGTTCTGCTGACAATCATGCATCTTAGTGCTTCAATTTGATAGCTTCAAAATGGATGTCAAACAGCTTGCTTCAACCATGCTCTGAATTGAAACCTCTGTTTTGGTTTTTAATAGTTGGAGACTCATCCCAAAAAGGGAGATGGATCTCCATTTGTATAGAAAATGTAAATTACCTTGTACTCGTAGGCTATTGTAGATCCAATGATAAAAGTATTGACAATACCTTCAAAATGAGATCTACACTTGATAAAGGTAGAAATCGTAGGGAAGAGAAATATTGACATTTTTGGATTCTTCCTTTTTGCAGTTAGCCGATCTACATTGAAGCGTGCCTGTCGGGAGCATGACATCCACAGATGGCCACCTCGCGGGAAAAACGAGCTTATGAGTCAATCTTGCCCTAAAATATCTACTGCGGTTGTTGATCAAGAGGAAACCCCAAAGTTGAATTATGATACTTTGCCTTCCGATCAAGCCTTGGTAACTACTATTGACGCAAATACTGTGAGTGTGAAGGCAAGATACATAAACGATATTACAATAAAGTTCTGGCTCTCTAGGCCTTGCGGATTTGTAGAGCTAGAGCAACAAGTCAAAAAGAGGCTGAAACTCGAGGCCGGAACTTATTACATCAAGTACAAAGATGACGACAATGACTTGATTTTAATAGCGTGCGATGAGGATTTACAATACTGTATATCTGGTTCTAAACCGCTGGGCACCAGTTCAATTGAGGTATTTCTTGCGCCAAAGTAGCCAATTAATTACGCCTTGACCAACTTGAAAGCTTTTTCCTATACTATAGTTGCAAGTCTATCTTTGTATTTCGGAATTAGGGGAAACAAAGCTTCAACACGTAGAAGCTTCCCCTCTTCATTTTTAACTGCAAACATGTTTGGTTATAATGTCGATCTGTTCATATGTCTTCTGTTCTGTTAACAGGAGAAGTGCATTTTAGAGATACTCTAAGGGCTTGGTTCTTGTATTGATATAGTAGTTGTATTGATACTGTCTTGTAATAAAATTATCCACACTCGCATAGTTTGTGAATTCTACAGTATCACTTGATATGGATTCCAGAAACTATTGAGTGTGGAATATTTTTGTGTTTAATCGAGAGGACCTAGCACACGAGGACCACAATCGAGTAATACAAAGGTAAACATAACTAAAAACTCAAACCAATAACAGAAACAAATCTCTGCCAAAAACCAACAAGGGCCTATTAATTTGATCGGTTATGAGCTCAGATTGGACCATGTATGTAGGCGATCATAGATCCGGTATTTGATTAGACAAGTTACAGGCTCGATTAAATTTACGTTAGGTATATAGTACTATGTCAGAATATATATTCTACCCACTAATATTGTTGTCAAACAAACAGACTCTACATGAAAACCACAAGGAACTGTAACCATTGTATTGGCATACAGTTCCAACTTCCATGACTTTGACTGATACCTGTAGCAAATAAAGCTCTACCATTGGCATCACATTTTGCCCTGAAACACCTAAATAAAATCCAGATGCTGAAAAATAGCACATCCCAAAAGAACAAGTATCCAAACGAATAAGAAAGTTACAGACCGGTGTCTACTTCTAGGTCAGCTAAGCTTTTCTTCTTCAGACAACTCCTCTTCTCTAAACACGAATATCATCTCTATATCATTTCAAGAAGGAATCATGTTGTACCATCCTACACGGAAAAAGTCGGTTTTCTTATCTGTATCTGAAATCAATAATTGAGAATAAAACTATCTGATGTTTTTCATTCCCTTGTACCATGAGATGATAATGAAAGGGTGATCCTTACGTCATCCAATGTCTGTTTGAAACTTAGAGCTGGTATATAGTTCTTACCCTATTTGTTAGGGTTGGATTGAAGGAGACTAAACCACAAAATCAAGTTTAAGAAGAAGGGGGTCGCCTCATCATTCTCATTAGAAGCAGTGGGGCTCGTGGATGATCCAATTGTACTTCAGATCAATTTTTACGACGTTGCTTCGATCTTTTAAGGGGCGTGAGTGTGATTCGTGTAAACAATAGTATTTCCCTTGAAACTATGTCTCCACAAATAAATACTAACTTATGGCCCCTCAACATACCCAGTCATCCGCGTTTCAGGTAAAGAACCATCAAAAGGATGCTTTGCCATCTTATGCCTCAGTGGAAACTGAAACACAGCGGCTTCACTTGTGAAACACGTAGGCACAAATCGCAATTGGTGGCTTGCAAACTACTATTAAGAGAGAGAAGGTTGGCCGCTGATTGATAGACTGAGGTGTGGATCACTAACTCTATATAGCCATAGAAGTGCCCTACATGAACGTCCATCATCTCCACCATCATTGTCAACCGGTATCCAATTAAAATGTTTCCTAAATATCAAAAAAATGCGCGAACACTCTGAATAAGTGTGGAAATGTGGAAAGAAACGAGTGCTCCTATGCCAATCAAGCACCCAACTGTTGTCCTTGGAGAACATCACAACACAATAATTTACCATATTCAACGAACATCACAATGCAATAATCATCTCCACCACCATTGTCAGCCATGAACTACTCTTCATGAGGGGAAGCCGTAACGGATGACCTTTAGTTTGCTCCGTCCAGATTCAACGAATCCGGGATGGACCGTTCGGTTGCCTCGAATAACCCTCCGGATGCTCATCTCATTCACAATATTTCCAACACGATTTACTGATTCATGATTCATAAGGAGATTGGAATGATGGTTTCTGGATCCCATCTCTAGAAAAAATGATAACTATAAGGGAAATGATTCCAAACCAACCACCCCCGCTCGTACACCCCCCCCTGCCCCACCTTACACCCGCGCACCCC
>JAXBDA010006602.1:0-20242 GCA_036023075.1 Gaultheria prostrata
CTTGGAAAACACGTTTTAAAAACATTGGACGGTTCGGATCATGCAAAAACATGTTTTAAACCCTTAAAAACACCCAAAACCCTTCGGTCCGGGATCCTTGACAGGATAATTGGTGTATATATATATACATATATAATGAGTCCACTTCCTATGTGAGATCCCACACTTTAACAAAGTGTGGGAGTCACCCAATTCTCCCATTTCAGGATCAAATTTCGACAATCCGAACCGTTCAATGCGTTTAAAAGGTGTTTTTAAGGGCCAATGCGAGGATTTGTCAAAAAAAAAAAATACTCAGAAAGGCTTGAAAAAGGATTAGATAAGAAGTGGATATTGTTTAGTTGGGGCAAAAAAGTCATTTTACACAATTATAAATTATCCAATTCCTCATATCTTCCTTCTACAACAACAAAACAAACCAAGTAACTTTTAATCTCCCCTCCTAAAATAATACCCCCCAAACCATATCCACCTCTTTATCCTACCTCTTATTATATCCCTTTCCCACCTCCACAACATATCCCGCTAACAAACAGGCTGTAAGGTGAATGAGCTCCCCAAACTCCTAGTCATGTACCTCCTTATGTAAATGAATATTGCAGAATACATTTCCCCAATCTTTACAAACATAGTCCCACTGTAGCCCTGTATCCACTACTAACTGAATGTAGCTACAAAGTCAGGCTCTTTCCTTCGCATGAATCACTCCACACATGGGACCAAAACTTCACCATTCAATCATTCCTCCTAACATAGCTCACAAAGCCTACAAAGTCCCCCCACCCCTTTCAAACTCCTTTCCATAAACTTACACCATGAGAAATATCGCTTGATCCTCTCCAAGTTCCAACCTCTTCGAATCTATGAACTCAGACCGGCATGACAAATAAATACATAAAACACTTAGGCAGGCAGACTCGACAAAGTACTCCGATAAGGGTAAGTTGATCCCCCTTAGATAGATATTGTCTTTTCCACCTCATCAATCCCTATTAATATCCCTCCACAACTGAATCCCACTAGGCTTTGGCCTTAAAAAGAGGCCCCAAAAAGGCATGCCCACAAGGGTACAATACAAAGTACCCTTTACATCCCATCAGAATAGCTAACGAATAGATGTTGATTACCTCCCCACAGAAAAATCTCAAACTTTCCGTGATACTGCCTCAAAGCACAACAAAACAATTGGTATGCAATGAGGTACTTCCGAAAAAGAATTTTATTTGCACAAGGGACAATAATGGGAGGGGTAGACGAAAATTGACATTGGAGGCAGTAGTTCGAAAGGATCTAGGTTTTTTACATAATGGAACATGATGCCCTTGATAGAGCTCAATGAAAAAACGAATTTGTGTAGCCGAGCCCAACTGATTGGGACCTATGGCTCTGTTTTGTTTGGTTTGGTTTAGATAACATTACCCTTTAAAGTGAAATCCAACAATTCGTATTCACTTTCATAAAGTCGTTAAGTAAGCATACCCCAAATCGTTTAAGACGAGAAGTTTTTTTCATCCTTTGCTCGCCCTAACTCTAAGAGACTGCCCTAGTTAGCCATAGCAGCGACCTTGAAACAAAGAAAAAGCCTTGTTGTGCGCAAGGTAAGGCTGCGTGCATCTAACTTCCCCTAGACCCGCACCAGCAGCAGCCTCATATGAGGGTTGCCCATATTCCAGTAGACCTAGGCTACAAAAAACTTACCTTGGCCTGCCTAATTCTGACAATCAATAAACTCTTAATTATTCCAAAGCCAGAAAATCGTTCTAAGTTTAAGTATATTTTCCAGGAGAGGAAAAACAACAAAGGAGAACAGCATTCATAAACTCTAGATTCGCACAGATCTATACACAAGAACTGACAAATTAATTGTGAACTTATTAACCCTCAGTTGCCACTTTCTCCTTTTATGTTCCCATGCCTAGGAAAGCATTAAATTTTCCTAATGCCCATCCAAACTTATGAAAAAACAGAAACAAATCAATCAAAATTGAAGGCAATGAGATGACTAATCATGAAACAAAGAACATATTAACCCTCAGTTGCCACTTTCTCCTTTTATGTTCCCATACCTAGGAAAGCATTAACTTTTCCCAATGCCCATCCAACTTATGAAAAAAAACAGAAACGAATCAATCGAAATTGAAGGCAATGAGATGACTAATCATGAGACAAAGAACAGGAGGCAAGATATAGATCAAACACATCAAACCATATGCTAACATATTGCATGCAAACTACACATACACATACACAAACATTACAACATACATGTGCAGAGAGAAAGACCAGTAAAAGGAAGATGAATCGTCGAGCAATTGAATTTGAGTCGTGTTCCAAATCAGAAACTGTTTCCAAACCCAAAAAGGCAAGCCCTTGGTTGGGTTAGATGTCGCTATTTAATGCCCTAAAAGGTTTAGCCGCTAGATCTTTATGATTCATCAGATTCATTGAATCGAAACTAGGTTAACAGATAACTTACACAGGTAATATGATCTTCCCTCTTCTCCCTCCTCGGCTTCCCTCCCCCCCTGAAAGCCCTACAGTAACTCTTTGCTCTCTCTCTCTCTCTCTCTCTCTCTCTCTCGACGTAGTGGTGAAACACCAGGGTTTGGGGAGAAGTAAATACAGTTGGGGCATGTAATGGGTTTTGATGCATAGAAAACCCCAACAAGGGAGTACTTGTCCTTTTATGTTGTTGGTCATGAAGGTAATTTCTGCTAGCTGTTTTCCTAAACCTTATACAACATATAGTAAATATTTTCGCTCTTAATTCTGGCTCTTATGAAATTAAATCCGGTAGGTCGAAATTTTTAATCAAAAGATAGTAATATAATTTTTACACTTTCCTCTTGCACACACGTGCATTGTGTTACTTTCCTCTTAGACATTGTGTAATATGAAAACATTAGAATCTTGATATGGCTCCTCAAATGCAAATACATCTTTACAGGTTTCCATAGACTTTTCACCATGTGCCTCAAATGTCTTATGGAACTCGTGATTTTCAATTATGGACAATTAGTTTAAGGCTTTAAGCCAATGTGCGAAGGTAATGAGAGGAATTAGAATCTTGTATGCGTAATTATTGAAAGGGCAGGAGCAGATGAAGTAGTTCAAAGGTAATGAGAGGAAATTAATTAAGTTTAAATATTTTAGATTGAACAAAAGAGTTTTGAATTTGACAATGACATAATAAAGTCATAGGTGAAAGTGAACATAACCGATAGAAAAAAAGCTTGAATAGCTGATACCAGTAAATGGAGTGTTTCCACATAGGTGAAACCAACTACTATATTTCTTCATAGCACTTAAAGTTCTATTTCAGATGAACCCCTCTCCTACTTATTTTTCCTACTGATACACAGTCATCTCTACGGAGCATGTCCAATTTTTTCATGCAAATATATAGGATACAGGGTACAAAAACTAAAACATAGTACAATTGTGCACCTCTATGCCATTTTCGTATGGCCTGAAGGACAATCGATACATAGCGAATGATACCCTCAGCATAAAAATAACGTATTGAGCCATGTCCAAGACAAGAAACAATTTGGTTTCTTAGAAAAGGATCTTACTCACAATCTGGTTAATACATTAAGCTAGTAGTGCACATAAGCAAAACACATGAACAAGCTCAAAAAGAATATGATCGGTGCAATTGATTGATTCTAGAAGAGGTAGACGATAGGTAGTCTATCAGCTCTTGGCTGGACCATGAAACAAATTTACATAAGAAATTCTCTCCACGAAAAGTAAGCTCTCAGTTGTCCTCAAAACATAGCAGCTAAACTTGTTGAGATAGAAGAACAAGAAGCCCTTGAGTGCCCACTAATATTTCATTGAGGAAACTGATCAACCCAAACCAGACGACAGGAGTTACATCCACTCCTGCAAGAGGTGGAATCAACTTGCGGGTTCGGCTAAGAAGAGGTTCCGTCAGAGCATAAGCTACAATATATGGATACTTCTCAACTGGAAGCTTTGGGTACCAGGACATGAATATTCAGCAGGAAACCACAGCCTACTGAAAAAGAATATCCAAATCAGCACACTACGTAAAAAGCAACAACCGAACACTTGATACTTATCGAAAAAAGCTTCCAACAAACCACAGCTTTTTGCTTTGGTGGTTGGAGCACTACCTTTATAGCCACATCGAATACAGCCTCCAAAATGCTATAAAGTACTATAAAATCAATAATGAGATTCATTGCAAGATTTTAGACGAAGAAACACCGTTATAAGTAAGATATATCACCAGCTGGGTTTTTGAACTACACTCAATACAAGCAGTAGCGCCAATCAGCTTTCTCAGTTGCCCACCCTTCAAAAGAAGGTAGAAAGTCATGCCTTCCTTTGGAAGGCTACAACACAAGAGTAGAAACTGTGGAGGCAAAGCAAATGGAAACAAGATATATTGTGGAATGGCCGGGATTGATTTCATGAAGATAGAAAGCTGAAGTAGTAAATGCACCTGACCTGTTGCAATCGGCACTGCACCAGGGCGGTCTGCATAGAATCGCTTGTCTTCCCAAAGATCTACTGGAAGGAAAATCAGAGGCCATTAGGTCTGTTAAAGCATCCAACTCAAAAACCAATTTGGCAATGAATGCAGAGGCCGCCTGGCTCATATACTAGTTTTGGAGGTTATAATTGACCAATGTGAGACAAGGTCCATAGCCAGTGTATGTTTATTTCAAAGCGGTCATTTATTTGTTATTTTAAGTGCATCATGATGGAAATTTACTCATCAATGGATGATGCTATCCCATCCATTGATGATAAAGTGGTTTGTCGTTATTAAGATTTACTCCCAATCAAATTTCAATGATATGTGATAGTGATGATCCTCAAGGTACAAAAAAAATGCACATACAGACTCGCCCCCACACACACAAACCAAACCAAACCAAACCGAGCCTTATGTCCCAAATCAAAAAGAAAAGAAAAAATTCATATTGGAAGCAAACAAACATATCATTGTCAGTGAAGAATATATGAGAGGTATAGTGTGCCAGAGAGCTATTCCCCAGGCAAACAACCAATGTTTGCTAAACATCATACGAACTCGATGGAATATTCCACCCTTAGTTTCTGTTGAATGGAAAATAATGACAAACTATTACCATAAGAAGTTAAACTATGAGCATGAACTCGAGTATTTAGTAGTTCAGAATCTTGCACTTAATCCCAACTTCAATACAGGGCAGCTGCAAACGAACCGAGTTGCTCGCGAGCAACTTGTGGCTCAGCTCGTTAAGGCTCGGTTCGGCTCATTTAACAATCGAGCCGAGCTCGAGCTCGATTTTTGGCTCATATAGTAAACGAGCCAAGCTTGAGCTCCACAAAGCTCGGCTCGGCTTGTTTGCACCCCTAAATTGGCAATGAATGGGAAAATGAGTTAGATAATTACTCAGGGATGCATCAATATCCCTTAGAGATGAGACGGTCTTTGCCCAATGAATTTTCAAAAGTGCAGTTCCAAATTTTACATTTTCTACACAAGCACAGAACTAATAAGAGGAAATGATTGCAGATACAAGGGCTTACCAAATGAAATGATGGCAAAGGATATCAGAGTACCAATTGCACCAAACAGCATGAAAGTCATGAAGTTACAAAAGACCTATTTCTTCTTTACCTGGAATCTGATGAATTATATTTCAAGAAAAAGGAAAATGACCAATTAGGGTCACAATGTGGTATTTGTATAAGAATTCTGGCTTCATTTCTAGTCCCACAAAACAATGCAAGGGCTTATCGACACATAAACGTAACCACAAAAAAACAGTAGATTTTTTCAAAGTTAATGCGTTGTCATTACCGTCATATCGGTGTTTGGAGTCCATATTTTTACCTCTTATTGCAAACTTATGGATGTGGTTATATTTTCAATGGTTGCGAAATGAGTAACAGTCTCTCATAAATAGCTTGATTTGACCTGAAAAGAGATGTTGAAGAACATACTCTTGGAGGTTAAGAATAAATTTGTGACTGCTATTGGAGTACTGAAGAAGGAGAAGATCACATTCAAAAAATTCTTGTAACGCATTGATCGTCTAGTAAGTAAATATGATTCATTAATTAAGTTTACTAGATCAAAAATTTATCACATTAAAAATTGTATAGACCCAATGACACATTCAGTAAAAATTTATGATACATGTATAGGGTGTACTCAATGTGTCCGAGCCTGCCCCACAGATGTATTAGAAATGATACCTTGGGACGGATGTAAAGCTACGAAAATTGCTTCTGCTACTAGAACAGAGGATTGTGTCGGTTGTAAGAGATGTGAATCTGCCTGTCCAACAGATTTCTTGAGTGTTCGAGTTTATTTATGACATGAAACCAATCACAACATGGGTCTACCTTATTGATATGTTCCAAAACCCGTGCTCGAGAATAACATATTTTGATTTTTTTTTAGTACGGGTTTTTCTGGTCTAAGTGTATCTTGTCTTTACTACGAATTTTTTTCCTTGATTAACAATAATTGTAGTTTTGCCAATATTTGCAGGTTTTTTAATTGTCTTTCTTCCCCAGAGAGGAAATCGGGCAATTCGTTGGTATACTTTATCTACATGTATACTAGAACTCCTTCTAACGACCTATGCATTCTGTTATCATTTTGCCAAACTGACAATCACGTAGGATATTGCAGTTAGTTTGCAATCCTTTTGGGAAACCAATATTACCTTATTACAACGTATTACATGTTGACATTGCACATAAAAAGCATAGATGTCTGAATGAACAAATCCCTAAGGGTCAAAATACTATAAATCTGATATAGAAACAACAATACATCATTATACTACAGACATTTCAAAAATGGAAATAAGTGTCAATTAAAACTTGTAATCTCTCTGGGATGTGACCTATTTGGCTTGCGTGAATGCACACACAAATTCAACCATGAACACAATTTCACATGTTTGATTTGGTAAAAGACCATCCTAAGAACTCAGTTTCAGTTGGAGAAAGAAAAGACATGAAAGTGAGAAAGTACCCCGCATTGAAAATGATTGGTGGAACAGGTATATGAAGAAAATATCTTCACTGACAACTAAAAGATGTGAATTTTTTCCTCCACTGATTAGAAGAATAACAATTCCAGTGCACAGTCCATGCCATCTGCAAAATTAAACTTATCATCAGCCACTATGAGCTGCAAATACATGCATGTATACATCAGCTTATGCATAAACTCACGATTAAGTGAGCTGTTATGGACTCATTCATCCACCGGTTCTCCTTCAACAGATGCCCAAGCACAATACACGCACATAGAAACGCCACAAATAAGTTTATCGAGACTACCGAAGCATGATCAAAAGTAGATACCATATCTATCTTCGACAATAAATAAACCTAAGCCAACTCCCATCTTAGCCAACTTAAATAATCACAACAGTGGATCAAATTAATCAAATGGCTGAACTTTTTTCTTCCCAAAAGTACCAAGACCAAGTTCAACTTCCCTCCAACCCTTGGAGTATCAATTTTTTAATCTGTGCAGTGACAATGTAGGGTCACGCAAACCAACCAATCCTGCAAAAAGATATTGTATATGTATCAGATCATAATTTAACAGCAAGCTTAATTTGACAAATAAACAAAAGGAACATGAGCAAGCAAGTGTTAAATTGGGGATCACCAACTTCCCTCAAAGCTTAATCTTTTAGAGAGATGGGTGCCTTCACAATGTACATCCTCAACATGCCCACACATGTGCCTTCACCATAAGCAGATCAAAAGCGTGCAAGTACTTTAATACTTTGTTAGGTAGTGAGCTTTGAAAATCTATTAACTAATAGACTTCTTAAATTTTGGGTCACCATGTAAACGAAGAGCACGATTGATCAACTCAGCAAATAACATCGTATACCTTATGTGATAATTCAGTTGTTAGATGTATTGCCAAAAACTATAAACTACAATGAGTCTTGTTATATACTTCCCCAAAAGGTGCACCAAAGAACACAATGACCAAGCCAACTGCAATACGAGGAGACATGACAACTTAGAAACAAGAATCCAACAACAAAACCACATCTTTCACAATCGAGAAGAAGTACGTCTAAATCTAGCGTGTCCTTGTACAATTTAAGCGTACAATCGAGAAGAAGTACATCTAAATCCAGCATGTCCTTGTACAATTTAAGTGTTTCGTTTTCTCCACAAGCTTTTTCTATTTTACACAGCTAAAAAAAGAAGTGTTACTTGTCTTCTATCCTATACGTAAATATTGAAGTAGGGAAACGTATAGAAACGAGGAAAAAACACGAGATCAAACTTACAAACACGCAACATAGACAAAGCTCTATGTTTTTCTTATTATCAATGCTCAATCATATTGTCCTAAGGCTTACAACTCCATATTATTATCAATCTCTGGATGCTCTATTCAGTCCGCAGTAAGATTTACTGTAAGCAAATGAACATCTGATTAAGTCAAAACATGGGGAGAACACACCAATTTAGCCGTCACATCATAAAATTAAATATGAAATTGGAGGCATATAGCAGATTTAGTTCAAAAAATTGAAATAAAGAGAAAAGCTTTACAACTTATGAAGTTACGAGGTTCCCTCTCATTATTCTCAGAAACGAGAACCAAAAAAAAATCAGGGGAAATTGGATAAAAAGCTCCTCCTATTTCAGAATTGATGACAACACCAGGAGGCTGAAGATTAATTTACTTTAAAATCTGCCACTTAGGCAGATCAAAGTAGAAATTAAATTTTTTTTCCAATAATGAAGTAAAGAGACTTTGTTGTTTAGCTAAAAAACTAGCTGTTGAGATTCCAAAACTAACATTATGAAAATAGAAACAGTCTATAAGTTCACCAATTTACCACTCTAGCTTGCATATTTGGAGCGAGAAGCCCCACTAAAGAGTAACTTTTGAAACTTCTCTTTGAAGCCAAGACTTGCTATGGAGCCTACGCCAGTTGACTTAGCCACGCCATAACCCTGTGAACAAACAAAATATACACAACGGGAAATTGAAATTCCATACCTGAGAAAAATATCACAAAGCACGAGATAGTTCACACTCCAAAGTAGCACCCAAAAGCATAATCAGATATTGTCTATTATTTTGACCACCTGTGTAGTATCTATCAAGTGAAAACAAGAGAACACAAGCAATGTGGAGTCCTCTATTCTTTACCCCTTGAAACCTTTGTGTTTACACCAATACAGTTGTTGAAAACAGAACAGTCGAAAAAGGCAAAACAAATATCATCAGACACCTATACAAATGTATATTAAAAAAGCAAAGAAGTCAAAGATCTAGAGCTCGAATTGATAGCAATTAAACCATATACACCCATCAAAGATCAGAGAACAAAATTGGATCATCGCAACAATTAAACAAAACAAAGAGATCCAAATCGGTTGAAATCAAATTCAAAACCAACTCGATTAAATGAGATCGAATCAAACGTAGTCTCTACTTTGCTTGGTTGTGAACGAAGATATAAGAATCTCATATAATAAGCACAAAGTCCCTGAAATTCGGGCGAGAATCCAAAATCTCTCTCTCTCTCTCTCTCCAGACCTACAACGCTACACAACAAATGAGAAGGGCATTTTGGTCCAAAACGGCAAAATGTGAGGATGAAAATCGAGAAAAAGCTCATTGTCCTAGGCTCCTAGCATCTATATAAGAATAATGATAAATACCACGAAAGATGCATATACATGCACATCACACACCCAATTAGACTTCCATCTTTACCCACAAAACAGCATCACCAATCCTGGCTATCCGACCAATCTGCTCTGAACACTGAGTTGCGTTTCAATATAGTTGTGCACATGTCTACCAATGTTAAAATGTTTCAAATAATTGAACGCCAGTAGATAACAAAACAACTAAACAAACAAAATTAAGGGATTATAAGAACACTTTATCACTTCGTCAAGGTTGTAAAAAGAAAATAGCAGTAAATGCTTTTGTGTAGGAAAAGATTAAAAGCATTACCTATTACGTCGTAAGCAAAGCCAAGATACCGAGATCACCCAACCAAAGTCATATTTTCTGAAACTTCGAGGATCACCCTAAACTTCGATGCGGATACTTGAATCTATTGGTTGGTGGTCTAAACAATTCAGGAAAACCAATGAATCCAAAAACCGTGAATGAAACAAAAATTCAAGACACACAAACTAACTTGTGGATCACCATTCAAGTACTACACTGACATTTGAATCTACAATATTTTCAAAAGAAAATTGATAACCCAAATTTTCATCCTATTAGGAATGACTCTAACAAATCAATTAGCTGAGCTAAGAATACACACGGAATAACTTTGCTGAGCAACACAAAAGTACTCCATAAGATTCAACAAACCCAAAGCACACAAAGCAAACCAAAACAGACACGATCTAAGAAATAGCGTCAAATGAAGATGGATTTCAGAATTTAAAAAGGAAATATTACATAACGAAGCAGGAGAAATGAAGCTAGTGATTCTCTCCGTCCTTCGTGGAAAGATTTTACCTATGGCCGCTGGAACAGTGCATGAATCAGAAGCCATATTTCTGGAGACGTAAATACAGTAACCGATCAAATCACAAGGCCGATGTAGGAAGCAGTTGAGCCCTTCCGCTGAAGAAAGGAAAAGTGTCCTTTCAGTTCCTTATGCGCAAAACTGAATGGAAGTATGGAACAGCCAAGTACCAAAACTATCCTCTGTAACAAAACATCTCTACCATCTCGCTAACAAAAAACATCAACCAACTTTCAACAGCTTGTGTTCCTTCCCTTTCTCTTATATATAGAAGAACGAATCCGAATAAACCAAAGAACAACAACCAATGAGGAAGAAAGAGAAAAATCAAAAGTGATCAACTATACTACCTTCTTTAACATCCTCAGCTTCTTCCTTATCTACACACAAATTATTTGCAAAGCAACATAAGAAGCAAACCAGAGTTTCAGCACGGAGAAACTTCTGAAATTCTTGCGGAGGGAAGGGCAACACTCTAGTGGCAATTTACATGCACTCTAATTCAAGTCATAATTCTAATGATCTCTTTCAGGCCTCTGTAAGTAGAAAAGAAAACAAATTTGTCCATCAATAAAAAAAAAAGGAGTTACACGATCCCTAGTGTGCTTTTCCTAAGAATACATACACCAATTTCATACTCATGCAACTATGCATACAAAGCATAAAAGAATCTGTATTAGGACTCAATCACAGCAAAAGTCATCTTACTACATGGACAGAATTCACCCCAATACCCACCAGTGGCAATGCATTGGCACGAACCAAAAAATGAAACATTGAACAAATGAAAAATATTGCAGCAAATTATAGGCGAAACCAAATTAAACTTCAAACTTAAGAAATGATCAGTGAAAATCATGTTCAGCTACATTGACCAACTGCTTTTAGGTTCAGCAGTGCCATGTCTTTTTTGCATTGAAACTATAGATAGTTGATGCCACGCGAAGCAGATGGCAAGAAGGGAAATGGATGGAATTTCCTTTGTGAAGAAATTCAAACCATTTAAGCGTTCTAATAAGTATTCATTCTTCTTTAGGACATAAAACATTGACGTCATTCCAATTGCAGAATCATATTCCAAATGAAATACACAGGACTCCCTTTGAGGGAAAAAAGAAGAAGCAAATAACCCCTGGAATTGATGCCGCAAGTGTAACAACTCAAACAAATCAATTTTAAGAAGAAAAAAATGCGGCAAAAAAGCTAATTTAATCTCGTTAGATTCCGAAAGGTTGCTCAAAGAATTGTAAAAACCTTCCATGTCTTCATCGTCCCTTAGGACTCCTTCCTTGAGGGTAAAAGGTTGGGAGGGAGCTCTGGAATTATCGATGGGTTACCAGACCTTCCGACTTCATTCACCTCGCCGGTTGAGCCCTGACCAGTCCTTTATTCACCTCGCCGTCGACGACGTCGGTTCTAAGGGATACGCGATTATGTTGAAACGTGTTACTATTATGGTTTTGATTCAGTATGCCCAAATCTATTTTAACAAACATAAATTCACATAGATTCATCAAGATTGAGTACTAATCAATTTTCAATTAATAACAAATTTTTACACAATTTTTATTTTTTTGCGTTCTACAATATGAATGTCTCAAATTATTAAAATATCACTGAGATGAATAGAAAGTGCACTTAAATCTCCTAAGAATAGAATTGTTGATATGGAAAGAGATATGATTCAATGTATCAAACTTCATTTTAAAAAACCGAAATTCATTTAGATTAAGTACTACTATATACTTTATTTATGAGATATTCATACATCAAATATTTTATAGTAATTTCTACAAGAAAAACTTTTCGGATCACTAAATAATAGTCGATATAGGTAGCAATCGTCCTTGGAATAAATTGTTCTTATCTTGAAACGAATTGTAGTCGTTTTGGAGACATGACACAGGTTGAACCTGTGTCATGACGTGGAATTTGTTTTTTTTTTAACAGAAAAACCCTTCTTTAGTTAGGAAAATCGATCAAAATTTATGCACGCCTTGGGTTTTCCGATTTTGCGGGTTACGCAGAGAGAGAGAGAGAGGAGGAGAAGAAGATCTGACGCCCAACGCCCGCTCGACCTCGCCGTAATATCCAATCCACAGAAAAGGTCTCTCTCTCTCTCTCTCTCTCTCTCTCTCTCTCTCTCTCTCTCTCTCTCTCTCTGCACCTATGAGCCCTATAACTTGTGCCATTAACAGTCATTGAAGTGAAACGTAGGATTCGAACCACAAAAACTAGGGTTCCATGTTGTAGTGAAATTGGGGGTAAATAATTTTTATTGGTAAATCATTTTTATGGGTCATATTTACAATTTTGCTAAAGGAGTACTAAATTCACAGACTTCTATCTTAGCAATGGTAATGCAACTGGTACAAAGGAGTATATGAACTGAGAAGGTTAGAAAACTCTACGGACAGTTTGTAAAATTTCCCCCGTGGTATCAACTATCAAATGCTATATGACCCAGAATTCACCTTTAATCCAAATAATCAGGGATTAATTATTTCCACTTCTTATTGCTCTGTGATTTTATCACACATGTATGCATTTTGAGTTAAAAAAGCTAGTTTTGGTTTTGTTTATTTTTGAAGCAGTAGGTGATGTTCTTTTCCGTTGGCAATGCGTAATTTGAAACAATGCTCTTATGGACCTTTGACTTTGAAACAATTTTATTTTTGTAGCTGGAATGCTATGTTTGGAGATTAGCTTAGGGGCCTTATGTATTCTTATTGAACTGGAATTGTGTTGGAAGTGAACAATTGAGGGAATTGATGGGTTAAATATGCCTCTACAATGCAATTCAGTGTTGTATCCATATCCGTATCCGTATCCGTATCCGTATCCGCGTCCGCGTCATATCCATATCCGTGTCCGTATCAGTGTCGTGTCGTATCCATATTCGTGTCGTGTCCGTATCCCGTGTCCTTTGAATGTTACAATGTGTTGGATTATTTTTTTGGAACCTGTGAGCACAAGTTCTGGTATCAAAGTGCTTGCTTGCAATCTGTTGGACTATATTAGGATATAAATGGGTTGTTGACAACGGTAAGGGTTTGGTGGTGGCAGCGATTTGGTGGTTGTTCAGTGTTTCGACAGTGGTGGCTGTTTAGGGTTTCGAACTATGGTGGCGGCTATGGAGGACAACAGCTGTAGTGGGTGATGGGCTTGTTAAGGTTACGGGCATCTAAGGTGGATGAGAGTCCCGCTCTGATACCATGTTATTAGAGATAAGAGAAAGTGTATAGGGTGTTAAATGTTAATTAACCCTAACTCATACAATTCTTATTTATCTTATGAGATTACTTAGTACAAGACTTAGATAAGCAATGTGCGACTAACTCTTAACTAACAATATTCTAACAAATACCCCATCCAAAATCTATTTTCCTCCAATAAAGGCTGCCTTGGCCTCTCCAATAATAAGGTGTAATGGCTGTTGTATTCTATTTTCTACATTATACCATTGTTGCCAAGGTTCTGAATCCATACCGGGATACCGGTTTTTTTACTGGTACGGTATAGTACCGGTACCATTTTGAATTTAACGGTACTACCTCTATATATACCACAGATCCAGTATACACCCTTAAAATGCGAACTCCGTCCACACCTTCACTTTTCTCAATCAAATTTTCATGATCTGAACCGCTCAATGTGTTTAAAACATGTTTTTAAGGGTCCACGCGAGGAAAAAAAAAGAAAAAAAAAAGAGAGAGAGACCGGAAATGGCTTGATCCGAGTTGTTTTTATCAAGCTCTTTCCGTCTTTTTTTTTAATGATTTCTCGTAGGGGACTCTTAAAAATACATTTTAAACACATTGAGCGGTTCAAATCATCAAACTATGGCCGAAGAAAATTCCAAGAACCTAACTCACTGCATATTGTTGGGTCAGCTTCAGTGGTAAATTCCAAGAACCTACTTCCCATAGTACATATAGGAATTTGGGATATTACTCTTTTTTTTAGGTGAATCGGAAATTTTATTTGGGATAATACTGTTTTTCACGCATAATTGGTTATTATCATCTTATAGACAGGAGAAAATGTCCCAGCATTATAAGATCTCCAAGGCATACTAACATCTGAAAGTTTTTTTTTTTTTTTTGATTGGCGACTAACATCTAAAAGTTAATGTAGCGTGACCCTTTGTAAGTTTCGTACAGGATGTTTTCCTGAACCTACTTTTTTTTATCAGCTTTCCTGAACCTACCTCACACAATTCACAAGGTTCAAGAAGCAATTGATATTTCAGTGGAATACTCTTTGTAGTAACGGACTGGAGTTCATGAGAGGGAATACAATGTGATTAATGGACAGACTCGGAAAGACGAAATTGTTCAAAAAGGATAACATTGCTACTGCTGAGTAGCTCATTATATTGAGGACGAGGTCAAAGCAGGGATGGCAGTGGATACATTTCAGACATTGTGTTACTAGAGTATTCTTAACTATTCAATTTAATTTCCATTGACGCAACTTAGTAAGTGTGTAGACTGCACTATAATTTGGTGCGTCTTACTATTCCATATGTTCCAAAGGAAACAACATAACTTTGTTATTCCAATAGTATTTCACTTTGGCCTCCAGACTTTGTTAGTACAAGTCCTAAATAATGAAGTCCTCCCATTCAGTTAAATGATTCTCGAGGATTGGTTATCTCGTTATGTTATAGCTTTTCCTATTGATATTCACTTTTTGTTGTAGCTTTTCCTCCCATCCCCCGCCCATGCCCCCAATTATTGGGGGGTAAATGAGTTATGTTTTTGTTGTTGTATGGTTTGGCTATAAATGTCTTCAGTGTACTGAACCATGCAGTCAGGTGATGATCCACAAAGCTATAATCATCTGTTAATTCTCCTTTCAGAGTGCAGAACTATGTGCTTATTTAGGTACAGCCCCAAGCCAAACTTGCTTCTGTTAACTCTAATCTTGTTGCATTGCCTCCTACAGTTTGACACACCAGCTTGGCATCTATTAAATAACTAGGGAGAATTCCCCTTCAAATCTACATGCCATGGTCTCTTCTTGAAACTCTCGCCCCTTATCTCCCCTCTCTACCTTGGGACTAATTATGCCATTTGAGAACGCCACCCAAAGCTTAAGTTTTTTCTTTGGTTTGTTTGCCAATATTCATTAGGAGATGTTGTACGCGTGTTATGTCCTTCCCGCCACATAATGCAGCTTTCGCAGCAAACAAGCTGAATCATGGCATCACAATCTGTGGGTTTCTTCTACTATCTCTTACTAAGTTTTGGCCTTATCGGAGCAGGTCAGTGTCAGTAATGGAACTTGGCATAGCCTCAAGCTATTGTGGTTTCATCTCATAAATTTGCTTTCGGCTTATGTAGAGTCTCCTACTCAAATTGCTGCCACCCTAGCACCGCCATTTTCTTTGGATATAATAGGTTCGCCAAATCTAGGGAGTCTAATATCAATTTTCAAGACCCTGGTTCTGTAGGCTTTCGTGAAACTTCCAGTAATTCTTTGGGTGGTTTGGTGTTGGCTTATACAAGAGCTAAGACACTTAAAATACCAATATTATTCTAAAAAATTTGGGCAATCCCTGATGGCTTATGGTTGGTGAGAGGCTATGGTTTCCTCAATGTTACCGTTGAAATCGATTCTACAAAACCTGACTCGTAGACAACTACATTCTCATGCATTGCAGTTCCAGAAATACATATACATCAAGAGATAGAAGCACAGAGTTGCGGACCAGGACCAAACAAAAGTAATACAAAAAACAGTTTGGGAAGATAAGGGGAGAAAGATTGTTTGCTGTTGTCATTCCATATTCCTCTTCTCACGTGTATACATCTTCTCAAAACTACTCATATTACTGAACCAAAAAAGGGAGATTTTGAAATAAAAGGCTAGGAACCCCAAAACAAAATTGGAAATCTAGATACTACAAAAAAAGAAGTCGTCGGAAGAGAGGCTTGTAGGGAGGGGAGGTATATATAACCCCTGGTAACATGTCTCAACTTCCATCGCTCATGGGAGAATTTGGCCGTCTAACAAACCGTCCCTGCAACATAAAAAATGACGGGGGAAACAAATGTGAGAAAAAACAAGTGAATATTTCAAAGAAACAGAGAGAATGTGCTCTTTCGGTCTCCCTACCTAAGTTGAATCCGAATCTAGGTTTGATTTTTACATAATGCAATGACAACCATAAAGTAATGCTCCCTCCGTCTCAAATTAATTGTCTATTTTCGGCAGTCGTGCCAATCAAAATACGTTAGGGCCATGTATTAAACAGCAATTTTTTTTTGGAAAAATCTCGTGAGAAAGAACTGAGAGCCAAGTAAAAGTAGGCCAATCATCAGAATACATACAAATGGTGAAAGAAGTACGTACGTTACCTTCATTCTGGGCCGTCGATCAGCATTGACTTTCCTGACCTGGTATCTGATCTTCTTAGAGAAGAGGCGTGTACGTCGCTTCTCCTTGTAGCGCAACACGCTAGCCTCTCTCACCCCTCCATTCTCCGAGAACAAGTCTATCTCAGACAACCTTGCCTGCCCATGAAAAACAAAAAGGAAGAACAAATACGTAACTCAGTGCTCATCTGCTACATCGATCAATATAAATTACCCAGTAAAAAAAAAAGTTTTGCTAAGCTTCACTCACTAGGCAGAGGGTAATATAAATACACAAACAAATAAGTTCGGATTTCAATACACATTTCACGGAAAACAATGCAATATGTTTTTTATGAGTTTTTTACTACATCCAGGCTGTTGGACTGCCCGGATTGAAACTCTCTCTCTTCTCCTCCCTCTCCTCTTTCTCTCTCCAAATCCAGACCGTCCAAAACCGAAATGGACGGCTAGATTACACGCGTGGATACCTCTTGGTGCTCGCTCGGCACCAAAAACTCATTCGTTTTTCACACTATCCTCCTCCCGAAGAACGAAGTTTCGCATTTTTCATAAATTAAAAAAAAAAACCTCCTTCATTTTACACAATATATATGGCATACCAAGTTTGGCCATAAATAGAATCCAAATTGAGACACCAAGTCCTTATAAAATACTACTATAAAATAATGTAATAAGCCATAAATGAACATAAATACCCCATCAAAGGGGAGGGATTTTTCTCATTAGGAAAAAACAACAAATTGTCATATACGTAGTATTAAAAAAATGGCCAGCTAGCGCAAATGAATAGAAGTACACCCACTTTCAGATGATAATATATAAAAACTCCGTCCAAGAGACGCGTGCCAGAGACGCGCCGTGTCCAAACTTATTAATTTGCAACTGCTACACTAACTAAAATAACAGAATTTGAACCAAACTGGGGGCTTTAAATTAAAAATTTCCTAGGAATTTGATTTCCAGGCGGGAGAAGAGAAACGTACATGGAGATCACTTCCGGACGGCTCATGGCCTGGAAATTCCTCGGAAAATGGTGACCCTCGATCGGACCAAGCGTTCGCAACTTCGTCGTAGTTCAATTTGAGGAGCTTGGATTTGGGAATTGCGTTCTCCTTCTGTTTGGCAACCGAATTCTGATTTTCTTTGGGAATTGAATTCTCTTTGGGTGACTCAATACCCTTGATGTCTTCAATTGTTTTTTCAACCTTCTTTTTCTTCTTTTCTGTTGGAGTTGCTGCTGCTGCTGCTTTGTTGAGTTTAGGGGATATGTCGGTGACATTTACGGTAGGAAACCTCCACCAATCTCCTCCTTCCTCAACATTTTTCAATGCTCTAACACCCCTTTTCAACCCATACCGGAAATCGAATTTCCCACCAAATCCCAACCCCATTGGAAAACCATAGCAACTACTACCAATTTGGACACTACAACCACCAGCATTGGACTCATCGACCGGGTCATTTTCCACACTTAAATTCCCCATGATACTATCAAGACCCCCTTCCTCGATTTCCTCGTCGAGTATCGATTCCGCATCAAAATCCCCTAGGAAGTCATTTTCTACCGGTGTCTGGCACGGGTTCTCATAACAATTCGCAACTCTTGGCTCGATTCGGAACCCGGGTTTTTCCTGAATCGGCTGGTGGAGTAAGAAACCGGAATTGTCAAACACTCGAAAAGGTAGAAGCAAGTCTGGGGAATCAGTACAAGTCAAGAAAGTGTCGAGTAGTGTTTTGGTGTTGAATTTGGTATTCTTTGTGAGTTGTTTGGCTGGGAAAATTTTGGGGTAGGCTGTGGAAAGCAGGGCTGCAGCCTCATTGTAAGTTTGGTTTGGGCGTTTTCGAGGGGTCCGGGGTTTTCGGGTTGAAATTGCAAGAGGAGAATTGCTAGACTCTGAGAGGGTTGTTGAAGATGGGGAAGATGAATGTGTGGTTATAGTGGAAGTTGAAGAGGGAGATTTAACTATTTCAAGGTCGAATCCATAAGGCCGACAGCCTCCACTTAAACAAGAAGACATTTTTAGATTTAAACTCAAACAAGATGGAGAGTATTCAATCCAAGAAAGGAAGCTAGCAAAATTTAGGCAGCAATTATGACATCAAAATCTGGAAAGTGGATGAAAGAAACCAAATTCAAAGACAATCTCAGACCCAATTCCAATCTGTGACATCAAAAGTTAGAAATGGAGATTCCAAAAATGCCGAGGGAGGACCAAGTTCAAGAATTGCCAGAACTTGAGGTTGTGAGGGGGTTGTTGAACAGAGAAAAAAAATACTAAATTACTAAAACACAAAACCCTAAACCCTAGAAGCAGTATCCTACTAAAAAAGTGTGCTTGTGTAAAATACTTCAAGGGAAAATGCCAAAAACACTTTTAAAAGGTCCCTTTTAAGAACCCTTGAGAAAAAAAACTACTAGAACCCTACAAAGCCCGTATCCTTTTTTCATCGAAAACTGCAGCTAGGAGCATGAGTATATATCTGTGTAGTACATATATCCTCTGCTGAAGTACACACAAGAAAAAAACAGAGTATCTTACAAAGACCTATAGAAACTCACCAAGAGCAAATCGAGTGAAATGAATGCACAAATCCCGAAATTCAGAACAAAAATGGAAAAGGGTCTAGCCCAAAGGGTTGAGAAATATCTCAAAAGAGAAGCTTTTCCAATAATGGAATGAAAGACTTCAGTGGAAACAGTAGTCCGTAGAATAGAAACAGAGAGAACGAGTAGAGAGGAGGGAGACACAGAGAAGTGGATTAATTTGTTCACAGTTAATTCACGGACTACAAGAGGAAAAGATCTGTAGAAATAACAGAGACCCACCTCTCTATCTCTCTCTCTCTCTTAAACACTTGTAGAGTGGACGGAGGAGGGAATCGACGATGGAGATGAAACAGAGGAAAAGACAACGCAATTCCTCTGCCGTTCTCGCTCTGGACCACCCACTCTGCTTTCCTCTCTCTCTCTCTCTCTCTCCAATTTTGTGTCTGTGTTTAAACTTTGGCAGTGCAAATGTCCAATTATCTCACATAGTTCATTTACTAAACTGACCCTCTGCTCCAAGAAAATAATTAGTACTTCACAAAGCAATTTAAGCAAGCAAACAACCCCAACAAACTCCCTAAATTGGCTTTCATCCCTATTTTAGGGAGCCAAATCTCAAATTTAGGCTCCAAGAGACTTCCTAAACTCCTCCCTAAGAGCAACCCTAACAAGCCTCAACAAATCTTGAGCCAAAAATGTTAGTGCACAGTGCTTTAACCACTCACGTCTTTTTCAACACTCCAACAATACTACCTATATTACCTCTCCACTATTAAAATACT